>OZ024915.1:76634318-76711818 GCA_964017125.1 Flabesymbios commensalis
AGTTCAAAATTAGACTTGTTTGTACAGTGCTGATAGTAGAGCTGTAATAAAATTGAAGTCGCTCGTAAAGAGTAGATCATACTCCCGATTTCGGGCTTTCTTCCCATGCTCACTCGTAAAGATAAAGCATAGTGGGAAGCCTCCGTGACCACAAAGTAACGAGTTCGGCCTCAGACCGCCAGAGTTCAAGTTTCGAAAGCCTGTGTCGAGAGGGCATTGTCATCTCATTCACATCACCATTCTCGCGAGGTTCTCCTAGCCCAGTTCTCTTCAAACCAGTTTTATTACAACACAACCCTGCTGCAAAGTCGGTTTAATGCCGGGCGAGCGTCGTAGATGATTGTCCATTATTTCCTCATCATTGGGTCGACGTTCCGTTTCCGCATGCATGTAACATAAATTAATTATACATACTGTTGCGCTACATATCCTACAAACGTCATTCGATAAGAGCAGGATTTCGGGTTCCTTCCTGATTGTGCAGAAGGCGACATAAAACAATATTCACCAAATCTATATACAGACAGCTGTTCAGACTGTGGACTGACAACCCGCTTGTACATATTCCGCTTGTACATATTCCGTTCTACAAATTCTACAAATTGAAAAAGTGACAGTTACTAACATCGTCTGAAGAAGGTATATGTCCATAACATATTCATAAAGAACTTCATCATCAGTATTGTCAACATTGCCCTATCAAATGTGTGTCACACAAAGCTGTGTAAAAAATGATGACAGTATATCAAGCTACATAAATTGTTCAATTTAAACGTACTATTCTCCTCAATATGGTTGACAATTTTAACTAAATGTTTTTGAGTTTTTAACCAGCTGATAGTAGCAGAACGGAACAGGCATGTGTGTCATCAATTGTCATGAATATGCAGACTTGATGAAATAACTTTACTCAAACATAGGGCTTGGCTTGAATGAAGCTACTCGTGGCCAATGGTCATTCAAAATAACCTAATTGAAATTCCAAGATTATAGCCAACACACCTATCGTAAAAGCACGTTACAAGTGGACGTCACATTAGGCCGGATACCAATAGGCCTACAGCAGATATATGGTGAGGGATAGGTTATCTAGTGCTAAACAGCGATTAATAATCACAAAATATTTATTGTTAGTAGTCTAAACATTCTTACAAAATGCCTAATATTTTGGTTTGTCTCGGCTTCTGGATGTGAAAAAATGGATTGAAATCAAATACTAGACTGGACTATAATCATGACAATGTGTCTTGTTCCTGGCGCAACATTTATTTTGTTCCCCAAAACTCTGTAAAATTTTGCGGCTCTGAATTGGTCTCCTGGGTGTGAAAAACTTATATATGGACACCAAAAACGCATTTTTGCGTTATTTGGAACCAAAGTTATGGCATGTTTTATCGCGGATTTTGCTCACCTCTACTGACAAACGCACAAAGAGAAATTCAGGAGACTTTTGGTATGTTGTACAGGTGTGGTTCAAGATGCAATCCGCCAAATTTCATCTCTCTCATATTTGTTTCCAATCAACAGTCTAATTTTACTAGCCTAATACTTGGGGGCCATCTGGTGATTAAACGTAGAGTGGATCTTATATGGTCACCTGGTGAGTCAAGATATATAGGCCTACTGACCGTCTGATGAGCGTCTGTGCTTCATATGTGTCCGCGATAAATTGGAAGACGATTATCATTTTACATTATGTTGTCCTGCATATACAGTATTAGGATTAAAATATGTAAAAAAGTATTATTATCAATATTCAATATGCTAGTATGTATAAATTTACAGAATTATTAACAGTATAAAATAAAAATTGTATTAAGAAAATTGGCATCTTATGTATACTATGCTTTCAAAAAAATAAACGAGATGACCGAAACAGTCCAATCCACTGTTCTACTGTATTGTTGTATTTGTATTACGAAATGTGCCTTTTTCCTGGCGCAACATTTATTTTGTTGCCCACAATTCTGTACACAATTAACATTCATATCTCAAGGCTAATATTATTTTGACTTTCTCTCATTAGAAAAGTTAAAGCTACCACTTATCCTGCCTAATTGATTTAATTTTCAACCACTTGAGGTTTTGTCTCGCTACAGCGATCCACAACTTCAAGTGGTTGAAAATTACCCATATTTGTTCAATTTTATGCAAAATATTTAGAAATATTTAGTTCCAAATAATATTGATTTAGAAAAAAAATCAAAAACAGTTAAAAACGAGTTTTCCCGCGATTACATGTAGCAGGCAACGGGTTAAGGTAATCTTAAAGGGACATGCCCAGGTTGAAATCAGCAAAAAATTTGTGATTTTATTTTGGCTTTCTAATATGACCATATGATGTAAACATGTCCATAGACTAGAACTGCAAAAGTTTTTTTTATTTTTCTGCTGCGCATTCACCAGTTAGGCTGGATATAGAGACGAAATTCATGATTTCTAATAATTGACAACGATGTCAAAAATAAGAAATACGGTAATTTCATCTCTATATCTAGTCTAACTGGTAAATGCGCAGCACAAAAATTAAAACAGTTTTGATCAAAATGACCTTTGTTTGACCTCTAAGTTCAAAATGGTTATCGCCAGCACACACATAAAAGCTATATTTATGCACGTGAACTATAATATCATAAACAACATTCTAAAAAAATAGACTACGTAACACGGCTGATAAGGTTGCAAGGCATTCGAAAATGTATTTAATCACAGTATATTAAAACAAGCTTTGATTTACTTAGTATTTAAAATGACAGCATTTTTTTATATTAAATATGTAAAATGGCGTCCATCTTGGATTTTACTATAAACTATAGGTTAGACAATGAACAATAAACACCAGAAATGTTTTTTTTCGGCCCCCAAATCATACAAAATTTAAAAAATGAGCAATTTTGAGCCACAAATAAAACAAAGGTGTTTAATTTACATCTTGATAGCCACTTTGTTTCTTGTTCATATTAAGGTGATTTTGTCGCCATTTTCGATTTTTTCATTTAAATTTACTCGTCAGTAACTTTTATTTCTGCTCTACTAAATTAACATAAATAATTTATATTATCGTCAACATTTTTAGCGGTATAATTATAGTAACAGTAAATATATAAGAAACGACGAACATCTTGTATTTAAAGGTCAAATAAAGGTTATTTTTTCCCAAAGACACTAAAAAAACATATAATAAAAATCTTGCAGAAATCATCAATTTTGTTTTCTTGTGCAAAAAAAACATATAAAATACGGGGTTTCTTTACATTTTGGCAGCCATGTTGTGTTTTGCTAATTTGAAGGTGAAGGTCACCAAATATAGAATGTTATCCGACAGATTCGAATTCAGCACACACAAAATATGTAAAAACAAGTGGAAAAAAATTATACACAAAAATTCTGAGGAAAAAATCATGTTTCAGATTTCTGCCCATGCTAAATACAAATATTTTCATGTAAGGCTTCAATATGTTTCCATTAAAAAAAAATATAGGACATTTATAAATAAAAATATAACTCATCTATAAGCATACACATATCTGGGTTCAGAAAATATAGGCCAGATATAATAATTACATTTTCTTAAGTTGTTCTCTTTCACCATGTTGAATCGTTTGTTTTGTTGTACTTTTTGATTATTTTATACTAAAAAATCATGCTTGAGTGTATGTGGAGAGAGAACTACTTACTCTACTGCAATGTGTGATATATTATCAGAACGGGAATTCAATTATCTGTTACATAATATATTGGCTAACCAAAACATCAACGACAGACGTTTGCCTACCCCTACCCCCTGATTTTAGACAAGTTTGGGGGTAACCCCTTATAAGGGGTCAAAATATAAAGTTCATCCTTATTTTTTCGCTGGTAACATTTCATTTAATGTTTTAGAAATATCAAGGTTTAAAACAAAATGGTGTGGGTGAAATGTAGGGAGGAGTGGTGCACGGTGAGTGGTTGTAGCCCACAGCCTACATGTTATTGTTAAATAGTGTGTTTTTTTTATTTAAAAAAACATAAAGTCGGAAATGGTTTCTAAGTACATGTATTTTTAACTCTATACTTAACAGTATTTTTCACGAATTATATAATTTTAATTATTTGTTTTTTTTTCACTCTTTTCGCACCCGTCAGTGACTCTTTAATCATCGCATATTTTCCACAAAATGATCAATGTTGTCATGTCGATCGTTGAATCCTTAGCAGTTTTGTCCTTGATTTGACCTTACCTAAGTTATGTCAGCACAGCTTTTTCTGCGCAGTAAAATATACGACATTGAAATGACGCAACAAGTTTCCAGCGAAAACTATACTATGAGCGTATGTCGGTTTAGTATTGGACCACCGTCTGCCACGCCGGTCCAACATTAAATCAGCATACGCTCAATGTGTTTGCTGGCTCCTCGCAAAACACCAGACGAGAAAACAATGTTGTTTTATAGTTTGTATCTGTGTGTTTTCTGTGGATCGGTAGCAGCTGTCGCGTCGTCAGTGAGATGTAAACTGGGTTAGTCACGCTCCCTGATATGTACTATGTGCCGACCAGGAGCAAATACAGCAGTTGTTACCATCACAAATCAACTAAATACTGTATCACATTCAAAACGAAGTAACTCCACCACGTCTCTACGATATACAACGTTATGAAATCACAGTATGGATGTGCAGAAAACACATAGTAAGCCATCGCATTGCGAAAACACGATTTGAACATCATTTAAAATGGTTGTTTTGAGAGGAGAGCATTGATTATTATATATATATATATATGAGAATTATATGAGAACCATTAGACGTGAGACAATCGTCAACTAAATGCGAATGAAGCAAAAAAACGAAATCGTTGAGCAACGTTTCATGGGAATCCTAATAAATATGTCTATACCAACATTTCATGTTGTCTGTAAGCTAGGTGTAATGTATACTTTGCATTGATTAATCGAAACTACAATCTTCTTCTAATTATACCAGAATACTTTTTAAAGATAGTTTAAAATGGTTAACAAAGTGGAAAAATAAAAAAGTATAAAAAGGATGTACACATATATAAATAAATAGCCTTGTCTCATTGATAGATGACTTAGGAAATGAGGCAATGCTATTTACAATATGACTTCTATATTCCTGCAGCAATTGTCATTAAATTAATGTTATTAAATAGTCGAGTGTTGTAGTCGAGTGTATTAATCGAGTATAGTAGTCGAGTGTAGTAGTCGAGTGTAATAATCGACTGTAAAATTCGAGTGTAATAGGTGAGTGTAGTAGTCCATTGTAATAGTCGAAGGTAATATTCGAGTGCAATCAGCGAGTGTAATAATCGAGTGATAGTCAAGTGCAATCGTCGAGTGTAAAACTTGAGTGTAATATGCCAGTGTAATATGCTAGTGTAATATGCTAGTGTTATAGTCGAGTGGAATAGTCTAGTGTAATAGTTGAGTTTAATAGTCTATAGGCGTGTGTAATAGCTGAAAATAGAGCTCGGAATGAAACGTACCATTTGTTATAATAATTTATCTAGGATATGCATGTAATGCATACATGTTTAAAGATAAAAACAAAGGTGTTGAATGTATACGTTAAACAATTAATGTATTTCATATTGCATTTCCATTTATCGGCATGGTTCTCATCAAATACGAACATATACTAACAAAGGAGAATGATGTGCCAGAAATGGGTGTACTTATGACATAATATCACATCATAGTCTCTCCTCACGCCATGTTTGTGTCAGCAAATCACGTGTTGTTATTGATGGTACTAGTGATCTGGAAGTACCCCCCCCCCCCCCTCTAGCCGTGCTCCATGAGAGCGGTATACTTGTTGGAGGTTATCGGGTTTATATTTGTAGGGCGTTATCAGGTTCATACTTGTTGGACGTTATCAGGCTTATACTTGTTTGACGTTATCAGGTTTATACTTGTTGGACGTTATCAGATTTATACTTGTGTGACGTTATCAGGTTTATACTTGTTGGACGTTATCAGATTTATACTTGTTTGACGTTATCAGGTTTATACTTGTTGAACGTTATCAGATTTATACTTGTTTGACGTTATCAGGTTTATACTTGTTGAACGTTATCAGATTTATACTTGTTTGACGTTATCAGGTTTATACTTGTTGGACGTTATCAGATTTATACTTGTTTGACGTTATCAGGTTTATACTTGTTGGACGTTATCAGATTTATACTTGTTTGACGTTATCAGGTTTATACTTGTTTGACGTTATCAGGTTTATACTTGTTTGACGTTATCAGGTTTATACTTGTTTGACGTTATCAGGTTTATACTTGTTGGACGTTATCAGATTTATACTTGTTTGACATTATCAGGCTTATACTTGATGGATGTGATCAGGTTTATAAGTGTTGATTGTGATCAGGTTTATACATGTACTTGCTGGACGTTATGAGGTTCATAATTGTTGGATGTTATCAGGTTTATACTTGTTGGACCTTGTCAGGTTTAGACGTGTTGGGCATTAAGAGGTTTATACTTGTTGGCCGTTATCATGTTTATACTTGTTGGACGTTATCAGGTTTATACTTGTTGGACGTTATCAGGTTTATACTCAGTGGACGCTTTCAGGTTTATACTTGTTGGACGTTATCAGGTTTATACTTATTAGAGGTTATCAGGCTTATACTTGTTGGACGTTATCATGTTTATACTTATTTGACGTTATCAGGTTTATACTTGTTGGACGTTATCAGGTTTATACTTGTTGGACGTCATCAGGTTTATACTTATTCGACGTTATCAGATTTATACTTGTTGGACGTTATCAGGTTTATACTTATTAGAAGTTATCATGTTTATACTTGTTGGACGTTATCAGGTTTATACTTTTGGACGTTATCAGGTTTATACTTATTAGAAGTTATCATGTTTATACTTGTTGGATGTTATCAGGTTTATACTTGTTGGACGTTATCAGGTTTATACTTATTAGAAGTTATCATGTTTATACTTGTTGGACGTTATCATGTTTATACTTGTTGGACATTATCAGGTTTATACTTGTTGGTCGTTATCAAGTTTATACGTGTTGAACAGTGTCATCGCATTCATGTGTCATCGACGTTTGTCTAGCATAGAAAAAATGTTATACAAATGTTTTGTGTTTACTTGGTCGGCACTCTCAGCCATCTCCTTCATGTCACTAATAGCAGGAGGTTATTCTGGCCCAGTTTAGCCTATATGCGCGCAACTTAAAACCCCAAATGAATCAGAAAAGTTTAACTAAGATATTTATAATGATTTAAATTGGAAAAAACCCTTTGCTCCCCCGTTATTATAGAAAAACCTGCCAGCGCTATAAGGGCTAAAGGGTCTAACTGTGAATGAAGAGTAACCCGCAAACACAGCACCCTGAACCAATGTTGGTTGGATGTTGGTCCACCGTCTACGACGCTGGACCAACATTAAACCAGCATTGGTTCAGGGTGCTGTGTTATTATCTGGGAAGCGGTTGTGTTTTTTCTTTATACGTTTACATTTTTATTCACCATGCTATCTCAGTTGTTTATGCGTCACCAGAGTAGGCCTATATAATTGTCTGTATTTGCAAATAGTTACAAACAGAAGAAATACACAGCTCACTATGACGTAGAATGACATGGATAAATTATCAAAATGACCTAGACTGACCTAGATACGTGCAGGTGACCTAAATGTAAGACCCCGAGTACCTACATACAATATTGACTTGGAAAGACATCTCTGAGCCATTTACCGTGAGAAAAAGCTTAGAAAATGTAACCAATAAAGTCAGCGAGTTCAATTATTTCACTGGAAATTCAGTAAAATAGTAAATAATAAAATAACAGAAAAATGTAGTTTTCTCATCACCTCGAAATATTTTTTTTCTTAAAATTCACACGATTAAAAATATGCAGTTGTTAAATACTTCGTAAATAATATTCTGCTTATTAAACAAAACTTCAAGGTAAGTGTTTGAATAGCAGTGTTTTATTACAATCAGTATAGCAGTAGCACACATCTTAGCACACATGATAATATTTACAGCATAATATTTTCAAAATTATGAGTGACAATGCAGAGACAACATCATATTTATGTTTGGTCACACCAGAGGCTCTTTCACCAAGCATCCTAACTTTGATTTGATTTCAATCCTTTAGGCGCAGGGACCGTCTTTAGACGTCAGAATCTGACGTCTGTAAACGTCAGATTCTGACGTACAAAGTCGATCCCCGCACTGAAATAATTAAAATATTTATAATGGCCGTAAAACCCTAACATAGGTATTCAAATGAAACGGAAAGAGCTAACTAAGACATTTACGATGATTTTAAATTGAAAAAACCCTTTGGTCTCCATGGTTTATACAAAATTAATTCAGCATTGTAAAGGTTAACTTGTAGTGCTAGGCCCGTATATAGACGGGTTCCGGCAAGTTCAAAACCAAATTTATTGCCACTGACATTTGTAAAATATTTTTTAGAAATTGATGAGTTCATCAGATAATTCAATCAGTGAGGTGGCTAGTTTTTATTAAATATAAAGATTTTTTCATCATTTGAAGCTAGAAGTTACGTAATAAATATAACTTTTTTTTCTTCATTTGAAGCTGGAAATTGTGTCAGCAATTCCAGCTTCAAATGAATGAAAAACAGCCGCAAACAATTCAGTAGCACAAGAGTTCACTTTCACTGTTTTCCAATGGAGAAGATCAAAGCTATAGTCTGTCCGACGGTGGAAGCTAGTCCAAAATGACAGCTAGCTTTTCGGGTATAATTCATAAGCGATTGTTGTAAAATTTGTAAACCCTATTTTCTAGTCATTTGCAAAATATCCTGGAAATTTTGTAAAAAAAATATTGTATAGTTTCAAAAGTTGGACCATTTGACATGTAGTAAATACTCTAACCCTTCATTGCGGTTTATTCTCAGAATTGCGCTACATGTCAAATTGTGTAACTTTTGAAATACTCGAATTTTGAGGAATTGCCAGCGTTTTTTTGCAAAATGACTAGATAAACACAGTTACTAAGTGTCGTGGAAATCGCTTGAGAATTGACTGAGTGATCAACGAATAGTTAACATTCATTTTGGACCATCCTCCACCGTCGGACAGATTTTATGATGACGCTCAGTAAGACGCGTCCAAGATTACTCCTACAGCTACACATACGATTTGGAAGTTTGCACACTTAAAATATAACAATAAACACAATGTTGATATTGTCAATGTCATTGTTGGTTCAATGTTGGGCCAACGTCGTAGACGGTGGACCAACATTGAACCAACCATGGGTCAAGGTCTCGTATTTGCAGAGATGAATATTCATAGGATTCAGCAATTTACTGTTATTTTCATTGAATACAAAATCCTGGTTTGATAAAATACACACTTATCTCTCAAATCAGAGGTCAGAATGCCAGTTTTAATAGTAGGTCAACCATTTAATGGCTAAGCACGACTGTACGCGTTTTAATCCATTTCATTAGCAGATCAAATCGCTGTTATTTGAAACAAAATGTGTTTTTCAGAATCTGGTAAGAAGCTGACGTCAGTTTGATTCTGACGTCTAAAATCGATCCCCGCACTGAAAGAGTCAAAATATTTATAATTGTCTCAGACCCTTAACATAGGTAATCAAATAAATCGGAAAGAGACAACTGAGACATGTATGGTGCTTTCAAATTGATCAAAACCCCTTGATCTCCATGGTTTGTAGAAAATAACTGCTTTAATGGTCCACATGACAAAAAAAATCATTGAGTGACAAATGATGTAGTCTATGGCAATAAGGACGCTCTGAGCTCTAATTTTAGATATTATACATGGGTGTTTTATGAAATCAGGTCATTTTTATTCAAGTAGTAGCAATTCACATCACATGGTGAATAGAATGTGAGTGAGTAGCTCAGTACCAGGATGGTTAATTAACTTTCGTTCATTATGTAACGGTATGAGTGTATTTAAGGTTCTTATTACTTATTGATAAGTCATTTTAAATTCATCCTAAATTATTTAATATAATCTGTAAAATGATGACAAATATACATGATGGACAAATAGATATCAAACGATAGGCAAAACCGTCCTGTGAGAAATTAAATTTAAATCCTCATCAAAATAACATTCAGTCAATGATTATTATTTGGACAAGACCCCCCTCTAATCAGCTAATGGTAAATCTTTCTACCGATGCAGATACTATATAAATCTGGTCTGTCCGTGAGGTAATGCTATCTGTATAGATAAGACATGACATTATGTTATTGACAATACCATCCTATGATTGATTATACATGACATTATAATATTGACAATACTATCCTATGATTGGCAAAACATGACATTATGTTATTGACAATACTATCCTATGATTAATAATACATGACATTATGTTATTGACAATATATTCTCTGATTGACACCACATGACATAATGTTATTAACAATACCAACCTATAATTAGCAATACATGACATTATGGTATTGACAATACCAGTATCTGATTAGCAATACATGACATTATGTTATTGACAATACCATCCTCTGATTAGCAATAAATGACATTATGTTATTGACAATTCCATCCTATGATCAACAATACATGACATTATGTTATTGACAATGCTATCCTATGATTGATAATACATGACATTATGTTATTGACAATACATTCTCTGATTAACACCACATGACATAATGTTATTAACAATACCAACCTATAATTAGCAATACATGACATTATGGTATTGACAATACCAGTATCTGATTAGCAATACATGACATTATGTTATTGACAATACCATCCTCTGATTAGCAATAAATGACTTTATGTTATTGACAATTCCATTCTATGATCAACAATACATGACATTATGGTATTGACAATACCATTCTCTGATTGACAATACATGGCATTATGTCATTGACAATACCATCATCTGATTAACAATACATGACATTATGGTATTGACAATACCATCCTCTGATTGACAATACATGACATTATGGTATTGACAATACCATCCTCTGATTGACAATACATGACATTATGGTATTGACAATACCATCCTCTGATTGACACTACATGACATTATGGTATTGACAATACCATCCTCTGATTGACAATACATGACATTATGGTATTGACAATACATTCTCTGATTGACAATACATGACATTATGGTATTGACAATACCATCCTATGATTAACAATACATGACATTATGGTATTGACAATACCATCTCATGATTGACAATACATGACATTGTGTTATTGATAATACCACCATGTAGTCATGTCCCTGCTCCCTAGACCCGTATACATTTTGATGTACCCGAAATTTCTCAATGGTTTCATGTAAAGGGACCAATCCCCGATGACAATGACCAGGGTAGACATTTGACCAGCGGGGCATAACTCGACTACGAGCATTATTAAAAATGGCCGCCAGACGACATATTAAAAAATTGTATATTGAACTATTTTCCAAAAATCTTAACTAATACCTCTTTTTCGACTAATTTTAGGTCCAGGAATACATTTGTCAGGTAATTTTGACGATATAAGTAACCATTAACCTATCAATTTAAAATGGTGGCCAGCTGTCATCTAAAAAATTGAATTTACTACAACTTTTGTATATGCAAGCTCTCGACTATTGGTTAATTTAAATTCTTCAGCTATTGGGAAACCATAAAATATCATTTGTCATTTGTGTACTGATCTCACTGGTCCAACCAAAGTTTTGGAGGTAAAGGTCGTGCCGACGAGCTCCTAGTAGTGTGATAGCATTTCTGATCACACAGAAGCACCGCCTAATGTTGCCACAGATAACTGACGGGGTTGGTGACAAACCAGTTAGAGCTTTTCCATTCAAATACCTATGATTTCGAAACTTCTCAAATGTGTCTGCAGTGTTACATGTATTTGAACGGGCTCCAGCCCAAACCATCACAAGGTAACCCAGCAAACACGACACTTTGAACCAATGCTGGGTTGATGTTGGGCCAGCGTCGCAGACGGTGGGCCAACATCAACCCAGCATTCGTTCAACGTCTCGTGTTTACTGGGAACGCTCTACAAAACTAATGTCGACTGTAGTTAAAGGGACGCGCCCAGGTCTAAAATCATCAAAAAATCGGTGATGTTATTTTAGCTTAATAATATGACCATATGATGTAAACATGTCCATGGACTAGAACTGTAAAAGTTCTTTTTAATTTTTGTGCTGCGCATTCACCAGTTAGGATAGATATAGAGACAAAATTCCTGATTTCTAATTTTTGACAACCATGGCAAAACTAAGAAATACGGGAATTTTTTGGACAATTATAGCTCAATATATAATTTGTTGATATGTCGTTTGGAGGCCATTTTAGATGAGTCAAAATAACCTGACAAATGAATTCATGGACCTTAATTTAGTCGAAAAGGAGGTATTAGTTGAGATTTTTAGACAAATAGTTCAATATATAATTATTTATTATGGCGTTTGGCGGCCATTTTGGATTTATATGTCAATGGTTACTTATATCGTCAAAATAATCTTACAAATTAATTCCTGGACCTAAAATTAGTCAAAAAAAGGTATTAGTTGAGATTTTTGAACAAATAGTTCAATATATAATTTTTTAATATGTCGTCTGGCGGCCATTTTGAATAATGCTCGTAGCCGAGTTATGCCCCGCTGGTCAAATGTCTACCCTGGTCTTTTTTATCGGGGATTGGCCCCTTTACATGTAACTATTAAGAAATTTCGGGTACATCAAAATTTACACGGGGTTGTGGGACAGGGACTGGACTACTGTCAATATCGTGATGTTAATCCTGTAGACAATTCATGATATTATGTTATTGGTAATATCATCATATCGATTGCGAGATGGTTTTCCTGGTTTATAATGCAATACATTGTGTTGTTGGAAATATCATTCTGTTCTGTCAAAAAGGTAGAGCTATTGTTCATTTACAACACAATACATTATATTAGTATGGTTGTAGAGAATAGCATCCTGTCAATAAGGTAATCATACTATTATGTATTGACAATGCCATACATTATGTTACTATGGTTATAAACATCATCATATCAGTAAGAGTTATAATTTATTCACAATAATAATTTATTCTTATCTCAATTCAACAGATCTATATATATTTGTAAAATGTAACACTTTGTAATGTAGAATTATGTATCAACAACATGAAAAAAAATGTATTCAATTCAATGTAAAGAGCTTAACAAAATACTGTAAATTCAAAAATGAAAAAACTCCATCCTAAATATTCACTTTAAGAGTTATTATTTGTACTCATAAAATCATAAAATCACAACCCCATCCCCAGGAAAAGGACATTTTTTTAAAATACCAGTTGGCAAGTTGGATGTTTATACACGTATTTACCACCAGGCTTCATAAAAACAAACCTCTGCTGGTTTCACATATTTTCATCATTGGTTTTTAATAATGATGTCCCTCCGTGACTGGGAAGAAAAGGTATAAGACACTTTGTAATGTGGCAGATACACCCTTTAATTTGCAAGGAATCAGTGAATTCGAACGAGCATTATGATGTCAGATTGCTAAGCCACAATAACATGTTGTCCTGACCTTGGTGATTGTGCAACAAACATCTGATCGAGGAGCAACAGCTACAATGAATTCGCATCCTTTGAAATGGCTCTTTATAGTTTACAAAATACAGGATATGCAAATAGCAACAAAAGTTCAATTGAGTGCGATGTGGAAAAATATAGAACTTATCCAATTATCCCTTTCAGGGCGGGGACTGTCTTTAGATGTCAGAATCTGACGTCTGAAGACGTCAGATTCTGACGTCTAAAGACGATCCCCGCACTTAAAGAATTAAAATATTTGTAATGGACGTAGACCCATAACATAGCTATTCAAATCAAGGGGAAGGAGGTAACTAAGAAATTTGTGATGATTTCAAGTTTAAAAACCCTTTGGTCTTCATGGTTTAAACACACATATTTCAGCATTGTAAGGTTTAATATTGTCAGCCTTTAAGCGAACACATGTGTAATTAGAGTTGTGCTGTATTTCCCATACAACGTCACTGTTATCATACACGATCACTAAATAGGCAACAGAAATGGCATAAAAGGCCATTAAAAAGAAAGACCAGTGCGATATAACGGTCCTTGTTTATAAAAGGTGTATCTGCCACTTTACAAAGTTGCAAATACACCCTTTCTTAGACAAGAGGGTGATAAACTGGTGCAGATATACATCAACAACTTCACACAGTGTGAAAATCATCAACACAGCACAAAACAACTTTAAAATCTGCCTAAAGGTATATAATTAGGTGCATTAAATTATATCTGCACACACAATATTTACTTACATGTTGTTGCTTCCATTTACATGTTGTACAGTACACTGTTAATATTTTATAATAGGATTATGATAATGTCAATATACATTTACTAAACTGTGTATCATATTTTTTTTGACTGATCCGCCTTGTGTCATTCGCTAAAATATAATTAGGGGCATTAAATTATATCTGTACATAAAATATTTACTTACATGCTGTTCATTTCATTTACATGTTGTACAGTACACTGTTCATGACTAATATTTTATAATAGGATTATGATATATAATGTCATTATACATTTACTAAACTGTGTATCATATTTTTTTGACTGATCCGCCTTGTGTCATTCGCTAAAAAAATCATTGGCATCATGCAGTCCATAAGTAATAGCAAGTAAAGGAAGTCATGGATGTAGGTTTAATCATATTCTCGGTAGCAAGGCTTGACACAGCAAGGCCGTCTGCGACCTCGGGAGTGGCGAGCATTGCGTGGGTTTAATATGCTGAATACGACGTAGTTTAATTTTGGGCCCTATAAATGTGATATTTAAAAAAAATTCAGACAAGACAATAAATAATGTTTGTAAATACAACGAAATCATATCCAAGAATAAACATATAACTAACTTTGTATAACAACCTGCTTTGTACAAAAAACTAAAATCATCTTATCAAAAATAACAGGATTGATATATAACTGATCGTTTCGTTGACATTTTGTAGAGTTCTTCCTTTCGATATTTCTCGTACAATAAGAAAAACTGACTTCAATTTTTTATAATTATGATTGTGTGTCACACACTTTTTTTCCATATTTTCATGACATTATATAATGAACTATGAAGTGATATATAAAAAGACACATTTTCTATAAACATGATGAAATTATAGACGATTGGTATATACTACACTGTATTATAGAGAGAAATGTACACATATATTTTGAATATATACAGCAAAATTAGGTGTTTTACATAATTTATATTAAGTAGCGGTGATACTAAATCCAGTTCTTTTTGTATTTAAATTTTTTTTATACCTACTAGACGTGTTGTATGGACAGAAAAAAAACGTATATAATATTTATCGATTTGAAGTCATATGGTGACTCAAACTTTCAGGTAGGTGAAATATCTTATATTTGTTAAATTTGTAACCGAAATATTTGCGTTGATGAAAAAATAGAGATATAAAGTAGGCAACATGTGGAACCTTGCACAAGGAAAATGGGGAAAAATGAAGAAAAGTGGGAAAATATTTTCTTTCAAAGAAGATATTAATGTTCTTCCCAAAATATTTTCTTGAGAGGAAAATTAATATTTTCTTCTAAAGTGGAAAATATTTTCCCTCTTTTCCCATTTTTCTTCCTTTTTCTTTTTGCAAGGTTGCACATGACGCCTACTGTAATTACAAACACCATTATTTTCATTTTTTTAGTAAATTATACAATTTTACAATTATACAATTTTACCAATACAACCATAATTTTCTCTTTGGTACTTTGTTCTCCACTCATGCACACAAATACGATAATTTTCACATTGTGTCTTGTGATAATTTCGCCAACACACAGCTTCTTGAACATGTGGAGACTTATATATCTGATCCATTAATGCATTTAATTATGTAGTGTTTTTTGTAATTAATTAAATGTATTTATATGCAAAGGAATAAAACACTTTCTACAAAAAGTATTAGCTACGCTTTGTTTGATATTGTATCCACAATTGTAGCTGATCAGAGACGTGAAATTACTTGTTTCTGTTTGTGGATGGTTAAACACGGGAAGTTCAAGGTACAGCAATAATTTCCTTGTTTTTGTTTTTGATCTCATTCTTCTTGTATTTGTTCATGTTCCATGCAGGGTTGGGAACCACGTCTGTGGCTGTGTAGACAGAGGGGATACCGGGGGAGGTGCGGCCTTGACCTGCAGGAGTAATGGGGGAGGCTCGAGACGGAAGCACTAGGGGAGAGATACGGCCATACGTAGTGGCAATCAGAACACCACGTGTTCCGGAACCATCAAGCAGAGCTCCGCGTGTGCTAGAGTTCTCCAGCTGACAGTCTTTCGTCGAGAAGAAATCGCCCTGGCTTTTATGGATCCTCATGGGTGGTGGTTTTCTCTGTAGGTAGGGCGTAGGAGCGTGCGTGTTAGCTGTCACTGCAGGACTTCGCTGGCTGGTGCTGGAGGACCGACCATTCTCAGCATGTGAACGCGGGTGATGCTTGAAGAACACCTCGTTAGTGTACCTGGAGTTAGTGCCCTCAGACAATCTCTGTGAGAAGGGAACCCTATCCTGATCAAGATCACCCGGTGTAGGAGGTCCTGTGGGAATCACCGACATGCTCTCATCACCATTCAGGTCATCTACACCATAGTGCATCTCGCCATTTTCCTTACCAGACATATTCTCATCGGATAGCAGTGATTCCTGTTCTTCTACATTGTTATTACTACTCTTAGGTAGACTCTCATTCGAGTTGCTCGTGAAAAAATCGCTACTTCCCCAGGATATTTTGCCCAGGCAATCTTCCTCTGGTACTAGGTTGAGGGATGAGTTCCACGAGCCTAGGATGCTAGTCCCTCTGAGCTCATTAAGCCTTTGTAATCCTGGTGGTTTGTGGAACCTAGGGAATGGTCTGTTATTGGCTATGTCCTTTACCTGTGCTGACTTGTTGTTCAGCTGGCTATCTATGCTCCTTGATTGTCCTTTCAGTTGATCAGCCTTAAGCATCCTCCCGGCCTGAATCTTAAGGCCTGCTATCCGCGGCAGTAAGGTGTTAAGTTCCCTTCCCACCCTGCTATGTAGCGGCTGCTCGCACAGCTGATCATCCATGGAGATGCTGCGCTGTCCCAGCCCTGTGGGAGTCATTGCGGCCATCATCTGCCCCAATGTAGACTCATCACTCTCATCTGAAGACGTCTTCCTCAGGTATGTTATCGCGGGTACCTTCTCCGCCTCCACCTCCGGCAGAGAATGGCGGTATTTCTCTCGCACGTTCTTCTCCACGTCTCTTTTAAAACTTGCCCTCCTCAGCTCCACCTGCACCTTCTGTCTTCTCTTACAGATCCGTGCTGCCTCTTGTATCTCATGCACCCACTCGTCCGTCTGAGTTTCATTTGCTGCCCTCAGCTGTAGTCGCGCCCCACCGGCTGCCAGCACCAGACAGCACGTAGGACGACCTTTGCGATATAAATGCTCAATACGATCTAACGCTGCAAGGTCAATCATAAACTTGGAGTCACCATTTTTTTCTGGTGGGATACCTTTTCTGTAGCAGACAAACCAGAGTCTATTTAACACAAAATAATATTGTTTCCATCTCCTCAGGGAGCTACGGTTACGTTTCCATAGTAACCCTGAGCGAAGTATATCCCGCTCGTGAAGCTGGTGAAGCTTCATGTTTTGTTCGGCTATGTCCCACGTTACGTACATGTGTGCGATGTGAGTCGATGTTGAGAAAAATAATAAAAAACACAACTGTCCTCACCTTCACTCAGGTTAATAAAAGAAAGTCTCCTTGATTGCTATGTGGCAACAGTTATTATCCAGTGGGGAAATCAGTTATATAAATTATAGATGAACTTCTTCGGGTGAGCGTACTCAGCACTGGTGGAATGACCAGGTCTATCATGTGTGACGGGGATCACAATAAATGATCAAATGAGTCCAAGTACCAAGTTATATAAATGCGTCAGAATGCTTGGCTGTGGATGTCAGTCCTTCGCATTGTATGTCTTCATGTCCAGTAAGTTTCAAATAATTCCACTGATATTGATAGTTATGTTGAATCTCGGGTTATGAATTAAAACTAGGACAGTCTATTCTTCGAAACTAGACATACAATTTCTTCATTTTAATAATTTTCATTTCAAATTAGGCGAATATAACACATATAGTGAGAATGTAGGTCGTCAACACAGAAAATAAACTAGATTTCACAGCTTATTTTAGGACTAACGTATTGCTCTGAGGTTAACAAATACCAAACGCCAGGAAGATAAAATACATTATAGTCAATGATTGAAGCACATTGTCTAATTTGTGTTTGTTAAGGATAGCATCTACTTGCCATGCACTGTTGTCTACATTATGCCGTTACTTGAATACAGGAAATAATACAATGTCACGTGGTGATCAATTACGCCTCCTAGACGGTGAGTTATAGAAAGGGAATGTATGTCTCACCATGTGCCGATCCTGACCAGCAGATTATGTATTCCACAAAGTTCTGATCACTTCTGCAATCTATTAGCAAAGCCTTATGTCAGAATGATAAAGCAATGTAGCAGCATGGAGATGTTGTAATGATATATCCATTGAACTTTCAAAACAAAAAAAACACAACAAGCTGGTTCATGATAATCCAATGATCAACTGCCAGGATCACCTGTATTGTAATTTTGTTCTCACCACGATGGTTCAAAACATAGAGTGGACAACAACATTTTTACATTTGCTTTTTTTATTTGTATTGTTCCTTACACGAGGTGGAAGTTTAGCACAAAATATATTTTTGTTTTGTGTTCTCTAAAATATTAAGAAGCGAGCACTTGTTGGGGATCATAACATAATCAGAATAAAGTTATCCAATCATTGTAAAGGTGTATGTTTATATCCATAGATCCCTTGTGCTGCAGCCTGTATATATACGGTTTGAAACCATATAAAAAGCCACTGAGTTGTTAAAAAATAATATACTGTAGTAGATGCTGAGTTACTCAGATTTGTAAATATTGGAGATGTCTATTTTTCACTGATCTAAATATTTTTTATTTATTTCAAGCTGGAAATTTCGACAACAAATTCAGCTTCAAATGAATGAAAATAGAAAAAAACAATTCAGAAGAGCATTAGTTAATTGATGCCTTGCTTAGTCTGTGTATCAGTGACAAATATAGAGTAAACAATCCAGTAGCAGAAGGGTACTTGGTGCCCTTCTTAGTCCATGTATCGGTGAAGCTGCACTATTTGATAGTGCATTAACAGATGACGCCCCAGGTTACGTCTATGTGTTTTTTGTACGTGATTTTGATGTAGATATATATTTCTTATCAAATTATTGTCAATTCGTTTGAATATATTCGTCGATGTTATTGAAGCGCTTCTAGTCCGTGTATAAGTTAATCTGCACACTTTGGTACCGTTTCAACATATGACGCCAGAGTTTGCGGGTTTTCTGTACATGTGTTTGCCGTGTTTGATGTACACGGGTTTGATGTACAGTATTAGAATGTCGGCCAGCAGGAAACAGCTGACACTTACTATGTCCAATATGACCCCTGACCTCGACTATGACTTCGGGTCACTACATCACATGTCACTTCTCCTGCACGGGGCAGCCATAATTAGACTAATTACCCCAATTGGTCGCCCTGTTAGCACCATTGTCCTTGTACTTTATATTAATAATTCATCTACGGCAATCAGGGAAACTAATAAAAGACACTTATATGGCGAACATATGCCCGCACCGTCTCTTTATTTATTTTTTGGCTCATTCACAGCATTCACTTTCCACCACTTTAAGGTAAATAGAAGTATAGCCTCAACTTCTTACAGGATAAAATGAAAAATGCACTCTGCTATAGTTCCAGCTGAGAAAAACGGTGAATATTTTCTTTTTCTGAATAGTTCATGTTTTTGACAAACTCTCAAGGTATTTGCTTCAGCTTAAGTTCGTCCTCATTTTTTCCCCTTGGATGTGATTTATAGATCTGTCGCTGGGGTATTTCTTTGATATAAAGTACCTGGTATAAGCGTCACTTGGTAATATAACTTTTACAGTGTTCGTTTTTTACATTAAAAATATCATATCGCTCACGTCGTTAACAGTTGATAATTCTGGTATCCACACGCCAACTGTTAGCCTCCATTGCTATAAAAATCCAATTGTCACCACAGACAAACACTTATTGTGGCTGTAAAGGATTGTTTTAAGTCGATTTATCCAATTCGAATTATTTGAGTACAAATTAGTTACTTGATATGACGTATTTCTTCCAGTGTGTGATTTGTTGGAAATGCGATTGGAATTAGTTTGTGAAATTAAATCAGTCACTTTCTTGTATTCCTATTCTTGTAATGTTCCACTGTGGTATTTTCCGCTTGCGCTAAGCTTCTATTCGTTGGCCACATACTGTATTGATCAGTCACTGCCTGTTGCACATACTGACCGCCGCACATGTGTGTCCAAGCATCCTAACCATGTCACCAGCCACATCCCAGCGAACATATGATCAAATGAGTGAGTGAGTGAGTGAGTGAGTGAGTGAGTGAGTGAGTGAGTGAGTGAGTGAGTGAGTGAGTGAGTGAGTGAGTGAGTGAGTGACGGTCTCTGATTAGTTTACTATATTCAGGGTAACTTACGATGACACTGTGATATCTCTGATAGCCTTTGGATGTTACAAATGACCTTGTCCTATCTCTGATGATGTTACTATGCTTACGGTCACCTAGTAATGTATCTTGTGTTCACAGTGACCTTGTGATATCTCTGATAACCTTATTATTTTTACAGTGACCATATGATGTATCTGATGACCTTACCATGTTTACGGTGACCTTATGATGTATCTGATCACCTTACTATGTTTAAGGTGAAGTTGTGATGTCTCTGATGACCTTACGTTCATCACGCTAACCTTGTGATGACCTCACTATGTTTACAGTGACCTTGTCCTGCATCTGATGCCATTAGTATGTCCTGTCTCTGATGACTTACTGTTTCACCGGTGACCTTGTAATGATGGTCCCGACCTGCACGGGGGTGGTGGGTAGCACGTGTATACAACATACAGTGGGGGAAGAGTGTGTATTGTGTATAAGCCCGAGGAGCTCTACATATTTGTATCAAACATGACACTTATTGTATAACCTCCGCCACGAAGGTTATGTTTTCGGTCTTGTTGGTTGTTCTGTACAGGATTCGGATTACGTTCCAGATCACATGGACTAGTTACTGATAGTACATTTCAGCTGATTGTATGGGAATACTACTTTATGACGTCATAGCCTCACAGCTGTTGTGTACTGTCATACCTACCCACCTGAATAAATGAAATAGGTTGAATCTATGACGTCATAACTGATCATCTCCAGTGAAATTTTAATACCAACTTAAATTTGTATGAATGAATGCAATGTTACTACTATAAGTTTTAGGATAATTAGGAGTTTTGCAGTTTCTGAGTGACTGAGTGACTGGCTGACTGTCTGTTATTATAATGTATTTTATTTATACTCGCACTGAATAATCACACATATCTACCAAACGAAGACACATTGAACCCTTTGCCTGCTGATCACGTCCATAGTCGTTTTTAATCTGTTTAATTTGTCGATCAAATCACTATTATTGGGAATGAAATGTGTGTCTAAACATCAAGATTTGCAAAAAAAGTGCTCAAAATAAACAAATGTGGGTAATTTCAAGCCAATTGAAGTTGTGGATCGCGGTAGCGAGACACAACTTCAAGTGGGTAAAAAATTAACTAAATTAAATTAGTAGGCTAAGGCTTAATCGTCATTATCTAGGTTGGCATTACCAGACCCAGCATGAGTAGATCCGATATATGTCTAGGCTTGAACTCACAACCTTTTACTTCAAAAGCATTAAATTCACCACTGCAGCAAGCTCTGGAATTTTGCATCTATGCTGCAGTGTTCCCAGCTGTTAAAATACCTGGAGTGTACAGTACTTCATGGAAAAGATATATAATAACTGGGAGCCCATGAACTAGCTAAATAATTTCATTTAAAATTAGTGTATGGTTTAACCATTTTAGTGCGGGGACCGTCTTTATACGTCAGATTCTAACGTATAAAGACGGTCCCCGCACTGAAAGATTAATTTGTTTGTAATAGCCGCAGAGACATAACACAGGTATTCAAATGAAGCGGAAAGAGCTAACAAAGACATTTATGATGATTTTAAATTGAAAAAACCCTTTGGTCTCCATGATTTATACAAAAGTATATCAGCGCTTCTTGGGTTAAAAGTTAGGCCTCTACCATGTGTTAAATTTATAACTAGGCTATAACGTCCTTCAATACATCCTTTAATTTGACATAACTCAACTCAGCTTTGGAAAACAAACTACAATTGTTTGAGACTAGAAAATACAGCTTGCAAAATATCATGAAAATTGTTTTTTTTTGTGCTGCACATTTATCAGTCAGGCTAGATATAGAGACGAAATTCCCGTATTTCTTATTTTTTACATGGTTGTCCAAAATCTATATATCGAGACTAACTAATAAATGCGCAGCACAAAAAATAGCCTGAGCCAGTCCCTTTAATGGAAAATCACCGTAAATAATGCCCTACTGCTACTGTTAATTAAGGTTAGGTTAAATAATGACTTTACGGCTGAGATGAGATACTGTGATATGAATGGGAATAAAGTGCAAACACGAATCATTGTCGCGATATTTGGATGATTCTGGTGCCAGCGTCGTAGACGGTGGCCCAGCGTTGGCCCAACACCGGGACAACGTATCGTGTTTGCGAGGATACCCGTTCCTATTCTGTGAAACTCAATGACCTTGACCTCCTTTATTTTCACCGAGCTGGCTAATACAATGAAGTATGGGGGAGGGGGTCTGATATAACCTTGTTTTCACCGAGTGACGTCACTGCGTTTCACAGAATGAAGTATGGGGGAGGGGGTGTTATATAACCTTGTTTTAACCGAGTGACGTCACTGCGTTTCGGAGAATAGCACGTCAGATGTAGGAGTCACCCCCCGCCCCTCCCACACACACACACACACACACACACCCCTATGACGTCAGAGGTAACAGGTGTATGTTTCGTGCCACGATCCACCTGTTCATATCAAAATAACATTCTTACCTACACCAAAGTGGGCGGGGGCCCTAGGGTAGTGGTTAGCACCGCTGCTTTTCACGCCAGAGTTCGGGGTTCGGTTCCCGGTCTCGGCGGTTTGAAAGAAACAAAAAAAAATGTTTCTTCCCCATCCACGTGTGAAAGTTAGTATTGTGGGGAGCCTCCGTGACCGAGAGGTAGCGTGCTCGGCCTCAGACCGCCAGGGCTCGAATTTCGAATCCTGTGTCTGGAGTACAGTGTCATCTCAATCATCTCACTATCCTCAGGAGGTTCTCTGGCCCAATTTATCCTATATGTGCACAAAGGTGGCCTAAAGCCTGATTCATTTCATTTTTCCCTACACCAAAGTGGCTGAAACACAACTTAGAACAGCAGGGCTCAGGCAAAGATTGCGGCCATAAAAGACGTGTCGCGATTAATTAGCTGTGTCGTCCTCTCCGAGGCGGTGGATTGATGTATTTGCTATGCCCGAAAAATTAAACATGGCGGTGACTGAGAGCGATCCCGACCCCAATGTCCGAAAAATTTCCATAACTTTTAAATGACTGTGCGACCTCTGAGCTGAGCATGCGGGCATTGAACTGAAATGTCACTGATTACAAAAAAACTATTTTCGACCTGATTATTCTCCGATATTTTCCAATATGACAGTCCAAAGAAATGTCTCACGATTTTGTACGCGGTCATTCTGTGGCTGAAACCTGTTTCAGACACTGGGGCTAGCGATCAATCAGGTCGATAATAGGCTATATAGTGCTGAAATACTTTCGTATGAACCATGGAGACTAAAGGGAGCTTCAGTTTGAAATCATCATAAATGTCTTAGTTAGCTCTTTCTGATTCATTTGAATACCTATGTTAGGGGTCTACGGCTGTTCGAAATAATTTTACTCTTACAGTGCGTGGATCGACTTTAGTCGTCAAAATCTGACGTCTCCAGACGTCAGATTCTGACGACTAAAGTCTATCCCCGTGCTGTAAGAGTAAACATGAGTAGCATTTTACACACATCATCGCATGCTCAGCTCATTTACCGCCACTTCATTAAAATGTTATGCACATTTTTCTGACCTTTGAGTCGAGACCGTTCTTAGAGCCCCATGTTGAAAACGTTGATTCTCCAGAGTAAAATCAGTATAGCAAACCACAGCCCGGTAAGTGACTGTCCACGGCTGATTCATAACTATACCCCCTCGTGCACCATGTACCCAAGTGCAGCACTCCTAAAAACCTTGTTATGCTAGATTCAGATTCATTCATTTGAAAATACGCAGTAACAAAGGTTATATTATAAATGTTTTTTTTTTATCAGGAGACCTCCACTAAGACCAAACAATGGTCGTTAGCGTAAAGGTATAAATACGTCTTCAAGCATGTTTTAGATCAATAGAAACATCACTAAATGTAATAGAATAGTTTTTGGGAGATACTTAGTTAATTAAAGAAATAAATATTAGAGATGTCCGTTTTTCATAAATATCAATATTTTCGTCATTTGAGGCTGGAAATTGCGTTAGCAATTCCAGCTTCGAATGAATGCAAAATAGACAAAATCAGCGGACAAAGGTTAACATTAAGGTTAGGGGGCCACCCTTAGATTCCCAGAGGGGGGGGGGGCAGGAGTATTTTTGAACTAAATAATTTCGGGCGGACTCTGCGTGAAATAAATAACTTACTTCAAGAACTGTTCCATATAAACATGTAACAAAATGTGAAATTTTCAGCGCGCCGCCGAGCCCGGTTGAAATAAATAATTTGCCCGCGACAAATACTCCTGCCCCCCCCCCCCTGGGAATCTTATGGTGGCACCCTTAACACACATTTTTGTCATTTACATTTCAATGTAAATGAAAATGTTCATATTTTACGAAATAACCAAGTGAAATCTCAGATCGTCTTTATCTTGGTACAGCATACTTTTCCCAGAATGAAGTTCATTAAAATGATGTCATAATGGGCTTGATGTGACATGGGGGTTAAAGGGTTGAATGTTTCAAGGTCATCAGTTGACTTTCAGTAGTTCCTCTGTGGTTGACTTTATAACAAGGGTTAAAGGTCAAACGTATCAAGGTCAGTAGGTTGTTGACAGCGCTCCGTTATTCCCAAGTATGAACGATTAGCCCAGCAACTGAACCTTGTTTGAGTCGGACTTAATGTCATGTGACCAAATAACAAGTGGACCTTGTTTAGCCCTTTCAGACCTGAATTTACCATTGTCATCTTCATCCACTACAAGCCGCGAATTGCTGTCGCAATTCTCGACTTGTAGTGGATGAAGATTACTTGATGTGGCTGGAAAATTTAAGAAAATTGCTATGTATTGGTAAACAAGTTTCATGGAAATAATCATTTCAAAACCCCTAGTTATAGAAAAATTAAATATGTTTGAAGGGATTTAAATGATGCTTTGATGCATCGTGAGCGCTTAAAGGGTTAAAGGGACATACCCAGGTCTAAAATCATCAAAAAGTCGGTGATTTTATTTTAGCTTCCTAATATGACCATATGATGTAAACATTTCCATATACTAGAACTGCAATAGTTTTTTTTTGTGCTGCACACTCACAAGTTAGGCTAGATATGAAGACGAAATTCCCGTATTTCTTATTTTTGACATGGTTGTCAATAATTAGAAATCAGGAACTTCTTCTCTATATCTGGCCTAACTGGTGAATACGCAGCACAAATATTAAAAAACTTTTGCAGTCTATGGACATGTTCACATCATATGGTCATATTATTAAGCGAAAATAAAATCTCTGATTTTTTTATAATTTTAGGGCAGGTCCCTTTGGGTGAAACTTGGTTCTATAATTTATGACCATGAAATAATTTAGCCTTATTTAAGTCGGACCTCATGCTATATAACCACAAAATATGTCTGACTTGACGCTATATACAGTGATATAATCACATAACAAGTCAAACTTATTCGAGTCTCACTTTATGCTAAATAACCACATACCAAATTAACCTTATTTGAGTCTAACTTTATACTATAAACCACATAGCAAGTTAACCTTTTAGAGTCGGACTTCATGCTATATGACTATAAAATATGTCAACCTTTTTTTGTATGACTTGACACTATAAAAGCACACAGAAGACATAAGACCATAAAATATGCTAAACTTATTTGGGACTTAAGTGGGACTTAATGCTATATAACCACATAGCAAGTCAACTTATTTATTGCGTCTCAGACCCGAACAAGGTTTATTTGTGAATGGTGCCAATGGTGATTATGTAGTATGCAGTCACGACTGTTGACTTCATGCTACATAACCTCGTCAGTTCGCAATCTTAGTATAAGTGCCACCTGGTGAATGACTAAACGCCAACAAACACGAGACGTTGAGCCAATGTAGTTTAAATGTTGGGCCAGCGCCGCAGACGTTGGGTCACGGGGATCGACTTTAAACTTGTGGTGAGGTCTTAAACGCCCATGCGTTGGCCAGTATCTATAGGCATATCAGTTGTCCATACATTATCATGTGTAGGCCTATGATCGATACACTAGGCTACAAGTTGATTCACACTCCGTCTAAAATATATATTTAAAATCACCTGCAATCGGCAGGGTACCAAAACTACCAAAAGTGGCCTGATTCTGCCTGCATGGGCAGCTGGTCATCTTAGTTGCCATTTCAACACAACAGGTGTAGGTCATAGACATTACGACCTGATGTCGCCAAAGAGCATAACTAAGAGAAATATCATGAGGTGGTAGGTGACTCGTTAGAATTATTACCCATATATGTCACTCAAGTATATAGTATCACTGTGATTTAAGAGCTCGATATGATCTTGTTTCTTGACTGTTGGTCAAGACTGGGTCACTTTGAATTGTGGGAGTGCAATGTCCCGCAAATAATCATCAGTTGACCATATCTTTAAACGTTAGAATCTGAAATCTATAGACTTCAGATTATAAAATCTAAAGTCGATTCCCGCACTGATGGCCGTGGACCCATAACATAGGTATTCAAATAAAGCTGACTAAGACATTTATAATGATTTCGAAGTGAAAAAAACAACTTTGGTCTGCATGGTTTATATAGAAATATGTCAGCGTTGTAAGAGTTAAACCAATAATGGGTGAATGGATCGTGTTTGCCGAATTGCCGCTATCTGGGGTGTATTTAGTGGATGCACAGAATGTCTGTCACTCTGTATCTTGACGTATCGTGTTTGCCGGGTCGTTGTTATCGGGGTGTAGTTGTAGTTGTTATTCTGTACTGTACTTCGCACCAATCAGACGATTTGCACTGTACCGTGCACCAACCAAACGATTCTGTGCTGTACTTCGCACCAACCTGACGATCTTTACTGTACCGTGCACCAACCAAACGATTCTGTACTGTACTTCGTGCCAACCAGACGATTTGTACTGTACCTCGCACTAAGCAAGCGATTTTGTACTGTACTTCGCACCAACCAGACGATCTGCACTGTACTGTGCACCAACCAAACGATTCTGTACTGTACTTCGTGCCAACCAAACGATTCTGTACTGTACTTCGTGCCAACCAGACGATTCTCTGAACTTTGTTGTTTTATATAATTTTATTTGAAAAATATTTTGGTAATCATTAGCCATCGTTATGAAAACGTTATATCAACATGTAAGCTAAGCAATCAAATCGTTACAATTTACAACATTTACGGGTTTATAAACCCAAAAAATAATTATGTACCACCTACGCAAATTGTGTAAAATATCAGCGGAACTTATCCTGTATCAAAATCCTCCATCTAAAAGCGAAGTAAAATAAACACAACAAAGGTGTAGAATATACATAAAAAAATCATCTTTTATTGATACTTTTATAAATACGTGCAATTGCTGTAGGCCTACTACTTGACAACGTAATCATTCTAATTACAGTATATTGCACGAAAAATTACCAGACGAGTGGGTGGGATAGAACAATATGCTTTTAAACGTGTATTGAATTGCTTTAAGAATAGAACTGTACATCAAATAAATATATACCGATCTCAAACAAAGCAATGCAAGCTTTAAATTAATAAAAATGTATTTTAGAACTTATTATTTTAAATAAGACAATTCTGTACCGTACATCGCGTTCCTCGAAATACACGAATTAGAATAACATATGTATCTGATAAGTAGTCCTTCATTTAAAGGTTTAAATTGCGTGATAAATTTATGCTTTTAATTAAATAATAACAAATATAAAATAAATCCCATTTATCACATCTTCTCAGTGAGTCGGCGCGAGCTTAACTACTGCACCGGGAACCTTGCCCTGACGTCAATTATCTCAATTATAAGGTTAAACTGTGTCAAGAATTCCATTCAAGAATTAAATCGATCAAAATATTTGATAAATAAATAAGACAAAAATCTTGTACCGAGCCACATTATAAACAATAACCCTTTAAGTACTAAATATTTTTCTAAAGCGTTTGTTATTTGATTTTTTCGCGACATCGGTTTTATTGTAATTTCTAGAGCAGGCAGGTGAATATCTCAAATAAAGCTCACCTTGTTAACCCTCGTGCTGCTAGAACCGTATATATATATATATATATATACGGTTTCAAACATGTTTCAGATCAATAGAAATATCACAACATTTTATAAAAATAGTTTTTGCTAGGTTCTCAGTTAATCAAATAATTTAATATTGGAGATGTCTATTTTTGATAAATAATATTAGTTTTCATTCATTTGAAGCTGGAAATGGCGTTAGCAATTCCAGCTTCAAAGGAATGAAAAATACTCAGCAGCAGAAGGGCTAATCACAACAGATGGAGTTTCTAAGCGTAGAAGTTATTTTTCATTGATTTTCAGTTGGACATTGCGTGAGGAATGTGAGCTTTAGATAAATGCAAATTATCATTGTGTAATTCAGGACTTAATTTAAAGAAAAATATTGTGATTTATTATCAGAATAGCGCACAGGACTTAGAGGGTTCACATTACAGTTACCATAACCAGTTTAGTTATCTTCTCAGTAAGTGTTTAGCCGCCTCATCACTTAGAGGGTTCACATTACAGTTACCATGACCAGTTTAGTTATCTTCTCAGTAAGTGTTTTGCCGCCTCAGCACTTAGAGGGTTCACATTACAGTCACCATGTCTAGTTTAGTTATCTTCTCAGTAAATGTTTTGCCGCGACTGAGAACATTGTAATCATAAACAAACACAACCCACTGATCATCCATATCTTTGGCAGCAACATACATCTTGTGACTTTCCTCATTCAGACATAAACATGTTGGTTGTTTCACTTGTCCCTGGAGCAGCTGTTTCACCTCCTCCCCATCACTGGAGATCTGTAGTATATGGTGCTGTGTGACGTCCACCATGAGTATTCTGCCGTGTTTATCTGTGGTTATGTCATATGGTTTATCCAGCTTCACGCCGTGTATGTCATCCTTGTATCGTCTCTTCACCTGTCCTTCTCTGTCAATCACCGCCACCTGGTGATTATCCGAGTCTCTGACGACATAAGGATCACCGTCGCCATGCCATGTTACCCGCCGCGGTATAACGTCATCAGGCAACGGGATCACACTCGATGGCTGCCAGTCCCCTGTGTAGCGGTAAATCTTATGGTTGGCAGCACTACACACCATCAGTTGACCTCTGTCATTGTATGACGCAGAAGGATAATAATTAACCTGTTGAGTATGGTGGTGCTTCATGGCGCCGCTATCACTGATTGTAATCCAGACTAGCGCTTTGTTAGTGAAGTCACTGACAACCAGCCTCGCGGTGCCCCCATTCATCATCAGACACATTCCCTGCACAACAGCTTCTGCTCCACCTTCATGCTCATACTTCTCACTGAGTGAACCATCAGGGTTATAACAGTATACAACTAAACTTATGTGATGTACAACATAAACACGTTGCTTGTACACCACCATACCTAGCACTGCTTTATCCTGGTTGTGTAAGCGAATCCTACCTACTTCCTCCTGCTTCTTTACCATCTCAGATTGTTTCATCTCAACCCGCCCTTGAATCATTTCCCCTGTTTTACTTTTTTTGATAGTTTCACAGCTCCACGTCAATCCCAGTAAGTCAGTCACGTGATTTTTTAAGTCCCTCTCAACAAACTCTGTGGCTGTTACGTAATCATAAACGCGATTTTTGTTAACCAGCTTGACTTGACATGCCTTCAGGCTTTCTAAAGTTGAAAGTGTTATAATATTATTGTCAGCAGTAACATCAGCAGTCTTTTGCACACGGCTACGTACATTTTGAATATCTAACAACATTTTCTTCTCTTCTTTGTCCACATTTTCATGGATTGACTTAAATGTAGATTTTATATTCTCACACAAATTATCAATATCTATCTCAGCTTGCTCTGCTTGCTGCTTGGTCTTTTTCATAACTTGCTTAACATGATCAATCAGCCTATCTGTGTCCTTAGTCGTTTGTTCCAGCTTTTTCTTGCACACAGCACCCTGACTCTCTATCTCACAGCGCTTGTGACCGTCATGAATGGATATGGAGCAGGTGTTACACATTGGCTGCTCACACTTTAGACAGTACATATCCATCAATTGATGGTTGTGACGGTGACATGGAGGGTAAGGAGGCTCGTTGCGTTTGATGAATTCCTTTCCTTCACTCACTCCTATAACCTGGTGAGATTTAGTGCGTCTGGAGTTATTGTGTTCATCAGCACACTGCTGACAGAGGAATTCACATCCTTTTGTGCAGAAATTAACGGCCACCTCTCCACAATCCTCTGTAGAACAGACGACACCTCCAGGTTTCTGTGGTGTTTTCTCCCTTGTTCCTTCTTCCTCCATCACCACTTCTTTCAGCTCATTCATGAAGTAATACTTTGGTAGATTATCCACACCACCTTCATGTAGAGTAGTCCCCTCTCTACACACAGGGCAGGGCAGCTCTTTGACATACTCATTTTTCACTGTATAATCTTTGAGGCACGTGTAACATAAAGTATGTCTGCATGTTAGCAGACGAGGATCCTGTAGTTCATTCAGACATATAGGACACTCTATCAGCCGCTGTAACCTCTCCTGTTTATCAGGTGTTTTGGCTGCCATCACATACACACAGCAGTTGTTATATCCAGAGAAAGTGATTCTAATTTATCAGTTGAGATGATCAGCCTAGTTATCATTCACCTGTGTAGTTGAACAGATCTACTGTGATGACTGTACCTCTGTGGTCTGGTACTTATGTTACATGGCTCTCCTGTCATATATCTAGACGTAGATAAACCTGTGTGTACTTTGATCGTCTAGTAGCTGATGACGTGCACCTCTGTTTGATATATGTGTGAGATATGTGTTTGTCAGTGCATCGAGATCACTTTGATTAAAGCTAGACAACCTGGCACCAGTGTTGCAACTACTTACAGATAAAAGTACTTGCCAGATAACATAACAACAGGGTTTTAAAAAATATTCCCACAGCTAGTGCATTTATAATCAATAATATAGCACAACGATTTCGTCTAAGTATTTATCTCTGGTTTATACACATGTATATTATAGTTCTGTTATGTTATTTTCTGTTATATTATTCTCTGCTCTGCTCGGTTCTATTCTATTGTAATAGTATATCTTTTTTCGCTGTGTTAAGGGGGATCTGAAGCTGTCGGGATTTCACCACTTGCTCATCATCGTACATGTTTTATTGTCATGTTTGGCTTCCGAATGGTGTAAAACAAAGTGAACTCAATCATTTTTGCAATCAATACCATTATGTGAGTGAGATATTTACGCTTATCTTTGGGTTATATGACCACCTTTCTGACGTGAGTCCTGATCCTCTCAGGTCAGAGGTCACATGTGTGAGAGTCGTTGTTGAAGAGCAGACTGACTGTGTAAAAAACGCCTAAACTCAGATTTAACACATTACTAGCTGCGTGTGTTAATTGTTTATAGGTACCGACACATAACTTCAATATGTGCAATATGTATTATATTATTATTAGAATAAATATTGCACATGTAACTCATTGAAGCTGTGTGTCAACACCTTCTAGTGAATGATAAATATTGATATTTGTTTAATGTGGGATCAAAAGTTTGAAATGCTGATACTTTTTCAATGTAGAATCAAACTTTTAAAATTATAATATTCGTTTAACTCTTTCAGCGCGAGGACCGTCTTTAGACGTCAGAATCTGACGTCTAATGTCGGTCCTCGCACTGAAAGTGTGAAATGGCCGTATACCCATAAAATAGGTATTCAAATGAAGCGGAAAGAGCTGACTAAGACATTTATGATGATTTCAAATTGAAAAACCCTTCGGTCTCCATGGTCTACAACAATATATCAGCGCTGTAAGGGTTAATGCTGGATTAAAGTGTTGCGATTCTTGCTGATTAAACACAAACAGTGATTTGATATCACAAGCAAAAGGATAACAAAATCCTCATTGAAGTGAACGTTGTTTGAACGGAAATAAGGTTCCAATGCTTTATTCAGTTTATCTCTATTCCCCTTACTTGTTTCATACATTCATTCATTGTGTTTATTGATTCTCTGAAAATGTAGGCGCTATAAAAGTGATTGATAGATTGATTGATTGATTAATTGATTGATTGATCAATTGATTGATTGATTGATTGATTGATTGATTGATTGATTGATTGATTGATTGATTGATTGATTGATTGATTGATTGATTGATTGATTGATTGATTGATTGATTGATTGATTGATTGATTGATTGATTGATTGATTGATTGATTGATTTATTGATTTATTGATTGATTGATTGATTGATTGATTGATTGATTGATTGATTGATTGATTGATTGATTGATTGATTGATTGATTGATTGATTGATTGATTGATTGATTGATTGATTGATTGATTGATTGATTGATTGATTGAAATTGATTGAAATTGATTGATTGATTGATTGATTGATTGATTGATTGATTGATTGATTGATTGATTGATTGATTGATTGATTGATTGATTGATTGTTTGATTGATTGATTGATTGATTGATTGATTGATTGATTGATCAATTGATTGATTGATTGATTGATTTATTGATTGATTGATTGATTAACATAGATTCATTCATCCATTATTTGAATTCCATGTCAGAGACTTGCTGCGCGGTCCACCAACCCTATCAGTGAGTAACATGTTACCTTGTGGGCGGACGCGGGTAACCCTGGTACGGATGTGCGCATCAGGCATGGGAATGTAGCCTTTAGCATAGACTAAACCTTTATTCTCATATTCATGAATACGAACACGATAATTTTCTTATGGTATTTGCTGGCTATATGTCAGTGGCATGCCAGCAAGATTGGAACATTGGAGCGTAAATTATTCCACAGGGGCTCCTTGGCAATTTGTTTCAAATATGGGTTTGTTCTCCTGCAATGTAAAGTATTTTATTAAGGCATATTTATCGACTGGGGAACCCTTTAGTTTGCCTAATATGAAAAAATAAGGAGCCATGTAAAAAGAACACATTTTATTTATAGGCCTTCACAAATTCTCTATACTGGTATATTTGAAGGCGAAAGGCTTGAAACGATGATCTATAAATCATTCATGGCATATCTGACGATTCTGTTGTGATTCTGAAATACAAATATGTGGCAGGACGGTCTAGACTATTGTTTTTTAAGTAAGTGGAGCACGCAGCGCGTCGCCACCCTGCACGAGATTAAAGTCGACACACTGTTTCAATCTTATATTAGCTCGACGAAGCCGCCATTAAAGCAATCGCCCTGGCACATTGAAAGGGGAGAAACAAGGATATTTCTCAGAGAGAACTCTTGACGCATTTACCAATGCGCCACATCCCCTTCTCTCTACTGTGTTTAGCTACCATATTATATAGGCATAACATTTATTTGTAAGAAGCTAACTGATCCCTTTAGCGAAAATTTAAACACATGAATATTACCCGATCTACAGTGTCATAGCAACTAGCGCTGTCAATGAGATAAAAGTCCAATGTGGCTGGAAATATTACAGAAAGGTGGACAAAATTACAAAGTAGTCATTTTAATGATATTTTGCTGATAAACAGCACACCCAAAAAATGGTCATAGACATTTAAATTGACAAGTATGCCTAGCGACGAAAAATAAATTACTGGTAGAAATTTAAAAAAATTAATAGTGTATCATATGTTTGCAAATTATTTACAAAGACTATATTAATCAATATGTAGGCCTACATGTGTATACTATTACGCAAGTAATATACATGGCTTGATGTATTAAATGTATTAAATATGTATCCTTTATACAATAACTAAGGCCATTTTTATTTTGTTGACTTGTGACAATACGAGTGTTGGGAGTTGCTGCAGACTCAAAAAAAATGGAGCGAGTGCAGGGCGGGCGCGGTTACAACTTGTGTGGGGTGGGGCAGATGCGGGTACAGAATGTAAAATCATGTGCGGGTACTGTCAAGTGCGGGTGCCCATGGCGGGTGTGAGGCCCGCGCAGGTCTCTATTCCATGTATTTTCATTGATTAATTAATTTATTTATTTCTTAGGTCTTTCAATTATTCATTCATGTATTATTCATCCGTTCATTCATTCACATCCATCCAATAATTATTTCATTTCTGAATTGATAAATTTATTTTTATGTATAAATTTCCATTAATTAATTAATATATGTATCTATTATTTCGGGTACTCATTCGTTCAATTTTATGTATTTCCATTTTGAAGGTTTTTTGATAAATTTAATTTTGAACAAAATGAAAATTAAAAAGATTAGGTGTTGTATTTTTGTTAGATTACAGCTGTCACTTGTACTATAATATGCTATAATGGTATAATGCAAGGTGAATACGTCATCCACATATTCATTCAATACACACACACTCCCATAAGATAGTATAAGTGAATTATAACTGCTGGATAACTTCACACGGTATATAAGTGGATATGTCCCTGGCTTGATGCCAGACACTTTATGATCACATATAGCGCACACTTCAGGTTGGGATTGAGAACAACTCTTCAGGTTGAATATTTATGTGTTTGTTGCCAATTGTTAGGTACACTGACTAGCCTATATAATATATCCAGTTAAATTATCATAATTTTGCAAGGAAGTGCATTTAACCATGTCATATAAAAGGTTGAACTAGTGCTAATTTAATGCTAGCTCAACGTCTACGACCATGGACCAACAGTAGCCCAACATTGGTTCAATGTCTTGTGTTTTTGTACTCTGCCTTATAATGTACATTTGCACATATAAAAGTCACATTAGGTGATTTTAATGTAGACACCCAGTATAATCTACTATAACTGCATGAATATAAAAGTGGCACCTTCCGTTAGATACGTGTTTATTAGTCGTTTGATGTCAGATAAACAAGTACGCGTTATGTCTGTGTCACATTCTAAATCGATATGTCACGTATTATGTACAGTTTGCATGAAGTACTCAAGCATAATACATGTATAAGTTGCATTTGGAATTCCCTGAGTGAACCCATCCACACACACGTTGTCTCACTTAAACATTTGTTGAGCAATAGAACTGAAAGTTCACACCCTTTTTTAATACATTACATAAATACATATATGTTTGGAATTGGATTTAAAATAGTCTGTCTTTGGAAATCAAACATTTTACTTGAGAGAGATTTATCAATACTAGACCAACGCTAAGAATTAAGTATCAGTGGTTAAGTGGTTGTCTTGTGACTTCACATGTATAATGTTTTATTACCAACAATTTAGTCATGAGTGGATAAAATGATGTGCTCTCTTCTCTCAAGTATGTGATCTGAATGATTATTTTAAAGAAGGACGCAGCTTTCGCTTTTCTGCCTGATAATATGTTCATGATACGTGTATAAATCATGAAACAAGACAAGCACTGAAAATAGCTGGAAAGAAATATACGTCAATTATATACTTTAACTGTAGCAAAGAGCTTAATATATATTATTTTATACACTTGTATTTTGTTTTGTTAATAGTTGTATCCACATTAAAAAAATGTATATAATCTCAATTAGCTTGTATTGGAGCATAATAATTACACATAGAAAATAATTTCAGATTTTTCTAATTTTATATCTGGTACAATGACAATAAAACTGATTTATTATCACATTTGTTTATTATATTATCAATGTTTGCATTTTTTCCATTACGATATTTTAGCCAAAGACGCTAATTATTGTTTGTGAAATATTTTTGATACACGTATATATATCATAATTTTATATCAATAAATTCAAGAGTATGGAGATAAAATGGCCAGATTTGCTTCTTACACTTAGGTTTTAATTTATTGTGTTACGTTTGGTTGGAGGGGATACAGAGAAATTTTCTGTCTATGAAAAAAGCTGACATGACACACCTCACCTGATGATAAGTACACTTCCTAGCAGACACAATACGTTGAATTAATGTTGGTTTAACGCTAGTCCAGCGTCGTAGACGGCGGACTAACGGGGAACCAACATTGAATCAACGTATTGTGTCTGCTAGGTGAGGCCTATACTCACCCGATATATATATATATATATATATATGCAATGGAAAAAATATTTTTCAGTGAAATAGGTAACCAATACGTCGCAAAAAATAACCTAAAATAATGAAAACTGGGTATTTTCGATACAGTTTTATATTATCTAGAAAAGTTGCAATCCTAAACGTGTAACTTTACAACAACTATGAGACTTGTTTAAAATCTGGTACATGAAACACGGAAGGATTGTGGTGGCTGCATAGCTATGTCTAATATTGTCTCCCTCCTCCCTCTCTTATATTCTAATCACAATCCAGGAATGTCACAATTTAGAAAATTTGGAATCTCACTCTGTAGAATATGTTTTTTCTGTTCAAAATATCATGGTATATTAATCCTTGATGTCCTAGGGGTGGATACTTAACGTTTCAATCACTGGATAATGAAACTAAAATATATCAATGATAACATTGTATGCGATGTTCGGAAAATGATTATTTATGATTATCTACAGATTTGTACAGAAGGAAGAAAAGCATCATAGTGTTAGACCAACGTTGTTAAAATTCATATTTTTTGTTTCCTTTAATTTAGCTTTTAGAAATATTGTCTAGGCCCAACAATAAAACGCTCTGGTGATGGTAACTTATAATCCAGGTCAACCCAGGAACAGTGTAAGTTATAACTAGTGACACAGGAGTGTTTGTAGGATATTGATTATATATTATCTGAAGACGTGAGGATCGATACGTTTTAACCTACAACGCTGAAATATGTGTATATAAAACATGGAGAACAAAGGATTTTTCTCATTTTGAAATCATCATACATGCCTTAGTCAGCTCTTTCCGCTTCATTTGAATACCTATGTGGGTCGACGGCCATTATAAATGTTTCAATTATTTCAGTGTGGGGACCGTCTTTATAAAAACGGTCCCTGTGCTGAAAGGGTTCGGGTATAACTGTTTAGCATCATAAATTAATGTGTTTGTTACTGATCAGCAGAGGACACACATCGCCCGCTGATGAGTGCAGTGATACTGAATGAGTGAACTAAAATGTGTAATTGAAAAATAAATATGCATTTGTCAGTCGGCTGCAAGATCATTTCAACTTACATTATTGTTAATACATAATCAGTGATTATAGCGCTGGCAAAATAAACTCAACATTCAAACATTTTTGTGATGATCCAAGTTCCATTTGACACCTAGCTATTTAAAGTAGTGTTATTTTTCGTTATTTTGAAGAATATAATTCTCTAACTTCATTTTTTTTATTGACAAAATAAAAATAGACCAAGACATTTTCATAATAAAAGTCAAATAGTGAAATTTTGTTGATCTGACAAGGTTTGGCTTTGTGAGAACTATAAATAGAATTAAGTGGTGGGCTATAGTTCATTTAAATTTTAGTCGGGGGGCTTATGATGTGCTATTTCTCCCTGAATCGGTTCAATGATGTACATGTCGGGTGAAGCCCCATTCATTGGATTCTTGACCAGTGAATAGGGACTTTTGTTATAGGTGACTCCATATCAACGCCCTTTGAGAACCCCTACATATAATAAATAAAATACATTTATTCAGTAATGTGTCAATGCCGGGCCACCGTCGCAGACTGTGGCCCGGTATTGAACCAATATTGAATTGTTGGTATGAACAGTAGAAACCTTTAAATGTTTTAAATTAAAATAACAGTTGCAATTCCATTCAGACACAAAACGTCGACTCAATGTTGTTTTAATGTTAGGCTAGTGTCGCAGACAGCGATACAACACTAAGGCAACATAGATACTGGTCAATGTGTGTATTGGGCACTCTGAATACAATTCCATTTGACAAACGAATGTATTTAAAAGTACAAAAGCTCAGTGGGGACTTCTGATCTCTGAAAGTCTGTTGTCTGAAGTCATAGCAAAAATATAATCAATCTGTCGTAATAAAAATAACCCAACTCAATTTTAAATGGTTTAAAAACCTCACAAAACCTAGTCCAAACATTATTGTTACTTGAAACGTCACAATTCCACTCTAGTTTTCTACTTACAATCACTTTATCTAGTTTGTCGTTTTTATATTTGACTAAATTGATTAGGCTTACGTGATGACATATTCAAAGGAACGAAAATAGCCTCACTGCATTTTGTGCTACGCAACGAAAAACAACCAGCTGATTTTTTTTCTCTAGATCACGCCCACTCCGTGATTTCGTTATAAGGTAACGGCACAAAATGACGCCTGTGATTGGTGGAGTAGAGTACATACATAGGCCCGCTCGATTGCACAAGATAAAATTACTCGAAAAAACAATTATAATCACCTATTGTTTTACATTCTCACATCAGAGATAACATGTAAGCGGGGTCGACCTGAACGACATCTCTCTGTCGAGAATGAGTGTTTTATTGAGAGATTCTTTATCAGAATCAATATATCTCATCTTGGATTTGTCAACTCAGAGACTCATCCTGGAGTATTGCAGCGCTGGACTAACATTAAGCCAACATTGCTCAAGTAGTTTTAAATATTGCTGATCAGAAAAACCTTGTCAATTAACCCTTGGGGTACTGATGTCGACTATAGTCTGATAGTCTGATAGTGGTTTGACCAGTAGAGCACTGATGTCGACTATAGTAGTCTCTCTGTGTTTTAACCCTTGGAGCACTGATGCCGACTATAGTAATATGTCAGTGTTTTGACCTTCAGATCAATGGTGTCGACTATAGTAGTTTTTTCTGTGTTTTAACCCTTATAGCACTGACTACAATTTTATAAATCCACTTAATTTTCATTCATTGGAAGTTATAGATCGCGGTAGCGAGACACAACTTCAAGTGACTGAAAATTTAAAATATGTATAAAAGTCGTATGGTAAGCGAAATCAATCATAGTCACCCATTCACGCTGCAGGAACAATTTTAAACCTTGTCCTGCTGACTTGTTTGCTTCTAGTTTTTGTCATTTCAATCTGGAATTGCAAACGCAAATTCCAGCTTCAAATGACAAAAAAAAAAACAATTTATGATTTAATTATTTGACGATCTCTGATTAACTGACTCATTTGGTTTGATACTAGCTTGAAATCATGATATACATGCCTGTAGCAGCACAATGACAATACAACGACGTCATCTGAGATTTGTTTTAATGAGCAGACCAATATTTTTTATTGAGCTCAATTCAATGTTAGTTTTATGGAAAATTAAATGATTCTTTACCGGGTTTTTGTGTGCAGAGAACTGGACATATCTGATTCGACACGTGGAGTTGAACCAATGCTGGAGTAAGGATGACCTATCGCCTGCGACGCTGGCCCAGCATTAAACCGGCATTGGTTCAACGTCTCATATTGGTGGGTGTCTGGCTGAATGACATCAGCATGATTTACAATCACTTAATGTTAGATAATGAAGAGCACGATAGATTAGAACTGGATATATCTGGCTGAATGATGTCAGAACGAGTTGAGATCAATATTAGGTTATCATAAAAAATTATAAGTCTTTCAGCTCGAAGACCGATTTTAGACGTCAGAATCTGACGTCTGTAGTTATTTTTTTATATAATAGTCGTAGACCCATACCATAGGTATTCAAAAGAAGCGAAACAGCTAACTAAGACATTTATAATGATTTTAAATTTAAAAAAAAATCTTTGTTTTCATGGTTCATACAAAATATGTCAGCGTTGTAAGGGTTGAATGATGAAAAATAAAATAGAAAAATAGAAAATCGATTATAATGCTGAGTATTGCAGTTTTTCCGACAAAAATATCAATTGAACGTTCCAGCTCTATTTATAAACTGTATATGTTTTCATCTGCGAGGAGCGGAACGGAGTATTGAAATAAAAAGTATTCATGGGGTAGGCTACCGGTAATCAATGTCTGTGGGCGATAATTCAAAGATATACGACGTAGCAATGAGCTGATCTGAGCAGATATCAAAAAACAACTAGGAATGACACAGATGCTGTATTGTAGTCTTTGAGCTCAAAATTTTGATGTAAATAAATCTCTACCCCCTATGTAGTGGGGACTGTTTAGTGTTGTCTATTGTTATTAATATTCAACAAATTGATGACGCAAGCCCTTTCCATTGATCAATATTCATCTGAACTACAGCTACCAATATTCATCTGAACTACAGTTACTAATATTCATCTGAACTACAGCTACCAATATTCATCTGAACTACAGCTACCAATATTCATCTGAACTACAGTTGTCAATATTCATCTGAACTACAGTTGTCAATATTCATCTGAACTACAGTTGTCAATATTCATCTGAACTACAGTTGTCAATATTCATCTGAACTACAGTTGCCAATATCCATCTAAACTACACTTGCCAATATTCATCTGAATTATTGTTGCCAATATTCATCTGAAATACAGTTTCCAATATTTATCAGACCTAGTTTAGTTTTTTTCGGTGCTTTAAAATTTTTTCGGACTTTTTGTATTTTGATTTAGATCAGTAGGCTATATAGCTCATATGAAGTAAATTTTCAAAAAATTGTCAAAACTGACAATACCCATTTTATGGTATGCCTTTAATCTATAGGACACAGAAATATGCTTTTGTTTTTACATCTCTATTCCTGCGAAGGAGCAATACAAATTTTGACTTTTCAAGTAAAAATAATATTTGGGCTAGGTTTTATGAGTTTTTGTGGCGGCCATTTTGAATTTTGTTGAGGTATTTTTATTATGACAGATTGATTGGAATTTCGCGTATGAGTTTCAGCAGCCATTCTGAACTGGAAAATTAAACTTCAGACTTCAGACTTAAAATTTCAGAAGTCCCCACTGGGCTTTTGGACTTTTAAATAGATATATATTTGTTTGTCAAATGGAATTGTATTCAGAGTGCTCAGTACACACAGTGACTTGTCTCCCTGTTGACTTAGTGCTGTATCAATGCGACGCTAGCCCAACATTTAAACAACGTTTTGTGTTTGAATGGAATTGCAATTGTTATTTTAATTGTAGCATTCAAAATGCTCAACTGTCCATACCAAATACACAATATGGTACTGGGCCACTGTCTGCGACGCTGCCCGGAATTGAAACATTAGATAAATGTATTTTATTATGAAATCTGGAGAATAAAAGGGTGGAGTGGTCTGCACATAGGGGAACAGTGTTCATCCTCATGTTGTCATTCAAGCAATAAATGGATAATCACCTGACATGTACACCATTAAGCCAACATTGGTCCCTATTATAGGCCTACTGCCGTGCACGCTAAGAAACAGTATTTGGTCATTTTACAAGTAACAAAATACTGCCTTTGCCTTTGCAGAGCAGTATAGTGATCCAGATAAGCCTGGATTATTCCGGAAGAACATGATGGATGACTTAGAAAAGTTATAGCAGAATACTTGACTACCAAATTCCATGTTGATTGGATAAAAACTAGGCAAAAAACTGTATATTTGGGCAAATATAATTATTATGTTTGGGCTTTGCCCGAATATATTGAGTTTGCTTCAGTTCTCGCTAGTTTTTATTCCTCTGTGTCCAAATTGTTTAGTGCTATAAATCCAATGTTGTTTTAACGTTGAGCCAGTGTCGCAAACAGTTATACGACATTCAGCCGAAAGAGAGACAAGTCAATGTGTTGACTAGGGCCCTCTGAATGTTTTTTCATTTGAAAAACAAATATAAGTGTATTTAAAAGTACAAAAGCTCAATGGGGACTTCATTCTCATTTCTAATATTTGAAGTCTGAATTCTGAAGTCTAAAATTCCAATTCAAAATGGCTGCCCAAAACCCAAAAGCAAAATTCCAATCAATCCGTCATAAAAAAAAACCCCCAACAAAACTCAAAATGACCGTTTAAAAAGTTATAAAACATTTTTGTTACTTGAAAAGTAACAATTCACCTCTAGTTTTATGTTGATATGCTCAAGACAGTTATACAACCGTTTCTATCTGCATGGTATACAATTGATCCGTAATGTCAATTCCACTACTCCATCACACTCACTGTTAAAAAAGTGTGCAGGAATGGAGTTAGAAAGTTAAAATTATCAGAATTATAAATGGATGTTCCATTGTGTGCTCGAAAAAATCAACTTTTCTCTACTATAACGGAATAAGGCATGTTAATGTTGAACGTTTTTGAATGCTCATCCTAGGGAAGTCGCTACTTCATTACAATTGCTACAAGAACGATGTATAGGCATCTGTTAAACTTAATGCCATATTCCCACATGAGCGAGAGAATGGCGTGCAGTACACCTACCCTAAGCCAGTATTGTATCACATAGGGTGTTTGCTGAGACGTAGCCACGTGATATGTGTTTTACAGAGTGCCTGAGTGCCCCACCCCAAAAAACACGAGTCTTTTAGTTCAAATATTGGGTTGATGTTGGGGAAGCGTCATAAATTCATAAATTGGCCAATTTTTGCATGTTGCCTGCAGGTGTATATGATGGCCAAGACGATGTCACTGACGCTGCTGATAAAGCGAAAATGTTTGATGATTACTTTCACTCTGTATTTTTTCACTCCAAAAACAGGAATTGCTCTACCTGCTATTTCAGCTAAGTCAGCCAAATGCTTTCTAATTATTTTTTTCTGAAATTGATGTAATCAATGTACTGAAAGGGTTAGATGGTAACAAAGGCTCTGGCCCCGATGACATACCCCTAAACGTGTTGAGAGAGTGTGCCGATGAATTAGCCCCCTCCCTAACCACACTGTTTAACCTCAGTATGTCAACTTGTACATTACCCGAAGCGTGGAAGTATTCAAATGTTGTACCAATTCACAAAAAAAGCAAGAAATGCAAGGTTGATAACTACAGACAGATATCATATTTCTTGATTTTGCTAAAGCATTTGATTCTGTACCGCATGACCTGATAGTTCACAAGCTTAAAACATTTGGCTTTGGCAATAACTTATTGCAGTGGATTGAAAATTATCTGCAAGGTCGGTATCAGTCAGTTATGATTGAAGGTCAGGTATCATCACCTTTATCTGTAACATCAGGTGTACCCCAAGGTTCTATTAGTGGACCATTATTATTTGTTTTATACATAAATCATATCTGCGATGTTTGCACATCATTTATGAAGTTATATGCTGACGATGCTGAAAGATGTACTTTCTCTTCAGAATGATCTTAATCCCCTGTTTCTGTGGAGCAAAATTTGGAGAATGAACTTCAACATATCAAAATGCAAATTCATGTTGATAAATAAATAAATTCGGGAATCATATTTTTGCAGTATGATTGTATTTTGATAACAGTTTTAATATTATGTGAGGATAACATTTAACTGAACGGTAGACCTCTAAATGATTTAGAATTATATTTTTTTTACTTAAAAGTCATTTCCCATCGTGGACATTGTATGCCCTGTTGGGATTTGTGCCCTTATTGTATGAGTAGTTTCATAGTAATTCGATGCTTACTCCAATCCCTTTCCCAATGTGGCTACGATAAACTTTTTGTTTCACACATTTTTCGAAATAGTCCATCTGCCTACTTTGTACTGGTAATGAAAATGTGTCACTCTACACATGCTACAGAGTGGCACTCAGCACCTCTTAAGTCCCATGGGCGGTGCATTAACCAATCTATCAGTACATATGTACTTATCATCAGGTGATATGGGACCTATATTTATCAGTAACAAACACATACATCTATTTTGTGAAGAGTACTTCGTTATCTGACAATAACTGATTATAACTTAGGTTGACATCAGTCAACCAGATATATCCAGTTCTCTGTACGAATAATGACCAAGTAAATAATTAAATAACTTCCATGAACACCGACACAACACTGAATTCAGGAAAAATACACATTAAAACATCTTAGATATAACGTAGAGACTGGGGCACATTGAAACGGAAAAATTCAAACCCCAAACATAAAATTAATTTTTGAAATGAAATATTTTGACGACACATGGATACAGCATCCAGTGGGGTGTATTTGAGCAAGAGATGAAAATGTTCAGAAATGTGTAACCTTACATTTTTTACAAAACAGATTTTCAAAAAAAAATGTCTCAATGTACCCCATACTCGGGCATCTTGATACACCACCTGGGGTACCTTGGGACGCCAATTATTAGGTACCTGAAAACAACGTGGATCCAACTAAAATCAAGATTTGAATACTACATATATACTTGTAGCTAAAGCCTGCGGTTGGATAATGTTAGATGTTGCAGTAAAATCTGTACTTGCAAAAAAGTGGAGGCACCTTGAGACAATTTCGGGGCACCTTGAAACAGACTTGGGGCACATTGAGACAGTTTTGGGGCACATGGAGACAGCGTTCCAAGGTGCCCCACCCTGACTGACCTCACATCTGATATCACAGTTTTTGTGTGGGGTGCAGTTGAAGCAATAATAATAATAATAATAATAATAATAATAATAATAATAATAATAATAATTATAATAATAACAATTACAATAATAATAATAATAATAATAATAATTATCAAAAGTATTATGTGATCTACAGAACCAAATATTGATCATCCCAAAAAAATGCTTTTATGTAGAAAATGTACCTAAGCTTACATGCATGCCAAGGATGCCCAATGGCCATTAGCAATAGGGTGGAAAAACGTAATTGGTTAGTTTGGGTTTTATTGTCGAGATGGCGCACCGATCGCAAAATAATTTCTGTGTCAAACAGGTCTGTCTCATGGTTCCCCATGTCTCAAGGTGCCCCAGTCTCCCCTATTTTAACTATTGTAGATCTAGAGCTATATAGGCTACGTTTTAACCCTTGTACTTCTAAGCCCGTATATTTAAGGTTTCAAGATACTTCCAAACCAAATTGAATGCCAGTAAAATTGTTAATTAGTTTGTGGAAGGTGAATATCAGTTCATCGAATGATTAAATCTGAATACAATTTGTGATGCGATACCCCATTGATTTCAGTAGGTCATTAAGAAATTATATAAAATCACTTGTCTTTTTGTACTATGTTTATGCTATCTGACTGTCTCATACTTTGATAAGAGTCTGGGTGAGCGAATCCAGTTCCTCTAATTAGTATTATCTATAGACCTATATGATTTATTCACGCATAAGTTAATCTAAACTAAGTGTTCAAGGCCCAGCAGCTGCGCTTAATGTGTACTAAGTCAATTTGATAGTATATTATACTAAGATTACCATGTGTTAGCTCAACATTGCAATACATGTGAGCTGGCCGGCTGTTGCTGTTTTTGTTACATTTCCTTCGTAAACACTGTCCTTGTCTCTTTTCAATTTGACTTGTATTGTATCTTTAGCTAGCAAATAATTATAATATGTCTTTTCAAATAGCTAGTTTAAATGCAAAATTTAATTAAAACCTTCCTTCCAATCATCTTGACTTTAGAAGTTACACAGGAAGTTAGCCTTAGTAGTTTCGCACTTAAATTTTACAAAAAATATAATTGACTAATAATGAAATAATATTAGACTTTGGGGGTGTCTGATATAATAACATTTAGTCTATCTTCACTGGTAGGATAGGGGATCGTAGAAATTCCCAGGGAGGGCAGTGGGTCTTAGTTGTCTTGCAGGGAAGGCAGCGGGTCGTAGAAGTTCCACAGGGAGGGCAGTGGGCCTAAGTAGTTTCACAGGGGTGTATGCGCGGGAATCAATCTAAGCTTGTCATACCGGTGAATCTATTCTGGCAGACACTTGTTGATCTCCGTGAGCGGGTTGTAGATGCTTCATAGGAAGGGCTGTGGGGCTTAACAGTTTCTCTGGGATGTATGCGCGGGAATCAATCTAAGCTTGTTATACCGCTATGGTGAATCTATTCTGGCAGACACTTGTTTATTTCCGTTTACGGGTCGTAGAAGTTTCATAGGGAGGGCAGTGGGTAGTTGAAGCTCCTTAGGGAGGGTAGTGGGTCTTAGTATTTTCACAAGAAGGGCAGCGGGTCGTTGAAGCTCCAAAAGAAGGGCAGCGGTTTTTAGTAGTTTCACAGGGAGGGCAGCGGGTCTTAGTAATTTCTCAGGGAGAGCAGCGGGCCTTAGAAGTTTCACTGGATTGATAGCGGATCGTAGAAATTCCCAGGGAGGGCAGTGGGTCTTAGTTGTCTTGCAGGGAAGGCAGCGGGTCGTAGAAGTTCCACAGGGAGGGCAGTGGGCCTAAGTAGTTTCACAGGGGTGTATGCGCGGGAATCAATCTAAGCTTGTCATACCGCTATGGTGAATCTATTCTGGCAGACACTTGTTGATTTCCGTGAGCGGGTTGTAGAAGCTTCATAGGAAGGGCTGTGGGGCTTAACAGTTTCTCTGGGATGTATGCGCGGGAATCAATCTAAGCTTGTCATACCGCTATGGTGAATCTATTCTGGCAGACACTTGTTTATTTCCGTTTACGGGTCGTAGAAGTTTCATAGGGAGGGCAGCGGGTCTTAATAGTTTCACAGGAAGGGCAGTGGGTAGTTGAAGCTCCTTAGGGAGGGTAGTGGGTCTTAGTAGTTACACAAGAAGGGCAGCGGGTCGTTGAAGCTCCAAAAGAAGGGCAGCGGTTTTTAGTAGTTTCACAGGGAGGGCAGCGGGTCTTAGTAATTTCTCAGGGAGAGCAGCGGGCCTTAGAAGTTTCACTGGATTGATAGCGGATCGTAGAAATTCCCAGGGAGGGCAGTGGGTCTTGGTTGTCTTGCAGGGAAGGCAGCGGGTCGTAGAAGTTCCACAGGGAGGGCAGTGGGCCTAAGTAGTTTCACAGGGGTGTATGCGCGGGAATCAATCTAAGCTTGTCATACCGCTATGGTGAATCTATTCTGGCAGACACTTGTTGATTTCCGTGAGCGGGTTGTAGAAGCTTCATAGGAAGGGCTGTGGGGCTTAACAGTTTCTCTGGGATGTATGCGCGGGAATCAATCTAAGCTTGTCATACCGATATGGTGAATCTATTCTGGCAGACACTTGTTTATTTCCGTTTACGGGTCGTAGAAGTTTCATAGGGAGGGCAGCGGGTCTTAATAGTTTCACAGGAAGGGCAGTGGGTAGTTGAAGCTCCTTAGGGAGGGTAGTGGGTCTTAGTAGTTACACAAGAAGGGCAGCGGGTCGTTGAAGCTCCAAAAGAAGGGCAGCGGTTTTTAGTAGTTTCACAGGGAGGGCAGCGGGTCTTAGTAATTTCTCAGGGAGAGCAGCGGGCCTTAGAAGTTTCACTGGATTGATAGCGGATCGTAGAAATTCCCAGGGAGGGCAGTGGGTCTTGGTTGTCTTGCAGGGAAGGCAGCGGGTCGTAGAAGTTCCACAGGGAGGGCAGTGGGCCTAAGTAGTTTCACAGGGGTGTATGCGCGGGAATCAATCTAAGCTTGTCATACCGCTATGGTGAATCTATTCTGGCAGACACTTGTTGATTTCCGTGAGCGGGTTGTAGAAGCTTCATAGGAAGGGCTGTGGGGCTTAACAGTTTCTCTGGGATGTATGCGCGGGAATCAATCTAAGCTTGTCATACCGATATGGTGAATCTATTCTGGCAGACACTTGTTTATTTCCGTTTACGGGTCGTAGAAGTTTCATAGGGAGGGCAGCAGGTCTTAATAGTTTCACAGGAAGGGCAGTGGGTAGTTGAAGCTCCTTAGGGAGGGTAGTGGGTCTTAGTAGTTACACAAGAAGGGCAGCGGGTCGTTGAAGCTCCAAAAGAAGGGCAGCGGTTTTTAGTAGTTTCACAGGGAGGGCAGCGGGTCTTAGTAATTTCTCAGGGAGAGCAGCGGGCCTTAGTAGTTTCACTGGATTGATAGCGGATCGTAGAAATTCCCAGGGAGGGCAGTGGGTCTTAGTTGTCTTGCAGGGAAGGCAGCGGGTCGTAGAAGTTCCACAGGGAGGGCAGTGGGCCTAAGTAGTTTCACAGGGGTGTATGCGCGGGAATCAATCTAAGCTTGTCATACCGCTATGGTGAATCTATTCTGGCAGACACTTGTTGATTTCCGTTAGCGGGGTGTAGAAGCTTCATAGGAAGGGCTGTGGGTCTTAACAGTTTCTCTGGGATGTATGCGCGGGAGTCAATCTAAGCTTGTCATACTGCTATGGTGAATCTATTCTGGCAGACACTTGTTGATTTCCGTCTGCGGTTCGTAGAAGTTTCATAGGGAGGGCAGCTGATCTTAATAGTTTCATAGGAAGGGCAGCGGGTAGTTGAAGCTCCTCAGGGAGGGATGTGGGTCTTAGTAGTTTCACAAGAAGGGCAGCGGGCCCTCGGAGCTTCAAAAGAAAGGCAGCGGTTCTTAATAGTTTCTCAGGGAGGGCAGCGGGTCTTAGTAGTTTCTCAGGGAGAGCAGCGGGCCTCAGTAGTTTCACTGTAAGGATAGCGAATCGTAGAAATTCCCAGGGAGGGCAGCGGGTCTTAGTTGTCTTGCAGGGAAGGCAACGGGTCGTAGAAGTTCCACAGGGAGGGCAGTGGGCCTAAGTAGTTTCACAGGGGTGTATGCGCGGGAATCAATCTAAGCTTGTCATACCGCTATGGTGAATCTATTCTGGCAGACACTTGTTGATTTCCTCTAGCGGGTTGTAGAAGTTTCATAGGGAGGGCAGTGGGTCTTTAGAGTTTCTCTGGGATGTAAGCGCGGGAATCAATTTAAGCTTGTCATACCGCTATGGTGAATCTATTCTGGCAGACACTTGTTGATTTCCGTTTTCTTCACCATGGCCGGTCTTGAGATGTATGCATGGTGATTTCCTTCAAGCCTTGTCATACCGCTATGGTAAAACTATTCTGGCAGACACTTGTTGGTTCCTATTCATTCATCCCCATGCCGTTTTGCTTATGATGAAGTTCGACTGCCTAACTGCCTGACTGCCACCTGAGACGGACCTGTGGACTGTTGGGCTGATCCTTCCGCCAGTTCTCCAGTGTGGAACCTGTGTATATGAGAAGGTGTCTTAAGCGGAAAGTCTCGTCATCTATGCACATGATCACCATTGGGTTCTATGGTTGCTTTAGCTGCCGTGGATGTACAAAGGAAGTCTGTGAGCACTGAATTCGGCTCTTGAAGTGGCCCACCGGCTTAGTGATACACAGCTCCGAGTAAAAAGCAACTGGACTAAAGGCGGGATTGTGATCGATCGATAATTATCGGAAGGCCCGGGCAGCCTGCATGCGGGCTAGCTAACCTAAACAAACAAACAAACAAACAAACAAACAAACGTGGGCTACCGACTGGAAATATTGAGGTATCGCATCCTAATCATGAACCAGGATGCTGACCATATTTAGACTGATCTAATACTCTATATCTGGTAATTGTTGCTTGCTTAAATTTTCGCGAAGTTCTGATTTTGGGAATTTTTCGAAGTTTAATATTTGCGAATAGTCATTTTTTTAGTAGTGCTATTATGATAATTATTTTTGTGAGATTCTTGAATTTTTCTTCCTCACGAAAATTAAAAACTTCACGAATATGACCAGATCTGCTGTATCTATTAGGAACGGCTACAGAAAAATAGGCTATACATGGGACGGCCATCTTTGCTATGCAAATTACCTGCTTTTTTCAATTTAACCAAGGTAATCCGTCATTTTAAATTCCTCTGGGGGGGGGGGGTTAAATATGTTAACAATAAACACTCTGAATTTAAGGACCTCTGGGGGTTAAAATATGTTACCATTGAACATACCATTGAATATTAAAGGATTCTTTATCCGGTTTACAACATTAAAATGTTTAGTCATTATCTGTCAGATAGCTGGATATATCTGGTTGAATGCTGTCAGCATAAGTTATAAGCAGCTATAACGAAGTACTCTTCACATAGATTGATGTGCTTGTTACTGACAAACAGAGGACTTGACTCACCTTGTGACCAGTGCACATGTACTGACCTGGTTACTTGATAAATCGCTCAAGGGGCTCAAGAGGTACACAGGACCCAAAAGGGACCCGAAAAAGTATCGAAAATATGGATGAGATGACTATCCAAAAATAAGGGAACTACTTTTAATATTCAGTGCACATATTTGAGCAGGACATAAAGTGTCCCGGCTCAGCATATTAGGGGATAAAGGGGCTAAAGATCGTAGAGGCATTGGAATTTCTGGAGTATGGGATCACATCATTTAACTAGAAGAGCAAATTATTGCAAAAATTATTGCCAACAGTCAGGTGAGCTGTGAATACTCTCCTGGAAAACGTTTTAGCGAAGTGGAAACAAGTGAGTGTAATCACTCTCATTTAAAACATACTGATTTATTTTATACATATCATATTAAATATCTTTACAAGCTTGCATATGAATTGATCAAATAAAACAGATACTGGTACAACGTTGGATCAATGCTGAGGTAACTACGCAGATGTTGGCACAACATTGATGCAAGGTTAAGCCAATATTTAATATTTAAACATTTATTTCCGTCTTTTCCCCCCTCCTCCTCCTCTTCCCCCTCCTCCTCCCGACCTCCCACCTCTCCCTCTTCCACCTCCTCCTCCTCCTCTTCCACCTCCTCCCACTCTCCCACCCCCTCCTCTCCCTCTTCCCCCTCCTCCTCCCCCTCTCCCTCGGCCTCCGCCTTTATTATGTGCTTGTTCGCGTTTTCTCTGGAAGTTCTCCTTTTTAGCTTTTTCTTTACGTCTTTTTAAAATCTGTTCAGGTCGCTTGAGTTCTGATCTTGAACCCTTCTGTTGTTTCTGTTGGCCTGCTGTAATGTAAACAAACATGAATATATAGTAGACAACACAGCCTGCTGTAATGTCAAATAAAACAAAAATGAATATATAGTAGACGACACAGCCTGCTGTAATGTCAAATAAAACAAAAATGAATATATAGTATACAACACAGCCTGCTGTAATGTCAAATAAAACAAACATGAATACATAGTAGACAAAGCAGCCTGCTGTAATGTCAAATAAAACAAACATGAATACATAGTAGACGACACAGCCTGCTGTAATGTCGAATAAAACAAACATGAATATATAGTAGACAACATAGCCTGCTCTAATGTCAAATAAAACAAACATGAATATATAGTAGACAAAGCAGCCTGCTGTAATGTCAAATAAAATAAACATGAATATATAGTAGACAAAGCAGCCTGCTGTAATGTCAAATAAAATAAACATGAATATATAGTAGACAACATAGCCTGCTGTAATGTCAAATAAAACAAACATGAATATATAGTAGACAACATAGCCTGCTGTAATGTCAAATAAAACAAACATAAATATATAGTAGACAACATAGCCTGCTGTAATGTCAAATAAAACAAACATGAATATATAGTAGACAACATAGCCTGCTGTAATGTCAAATAAAACAAACATGAATATATAGTAGACAACATAGCCTGCTGTAATGTCAAATAAAACAAACATAAATATATAGAAGACGACACAGCCTGTTGAAATGTCAAATAAAACAAACATGGATATATAGAAGACAACATAGTCTGCTGTAATGTCAAATAAAAAAAACATGAACATATAGTAGACGACACAGCCTGCTGCAATGTCAAAAAAAAAAAACGAATACATAGTAGACAACACAGCCTGCAGGTTTCTCAAATTCAGCATGTTCAGGTAGCCAGAAAAGACTAGATGAATCAACATCAATCGTTGGCCAAGGGATAACAATAACCGAGCATTCGGTCAACACATTCTGTTAAAAATAACCAAGCAGTAGAAGCGTGATATTCTGCCAATATTAGGCAAATTAAAACCGAACAAAAATTTTGATAAAAATGCTTCAGAACGTAATTAAGAAGACTCTAGGTATTATTCATAACCTTTTCACCCAAGACCCCACATTTGCAAAACTTTCCATTTAAACACTGCTTTCATTCCCTGTGATTTAATCTCCTAACACAACAGATTAAAAGTTGTCTTTAGAGCTTTGAGGGTCAACAAAATTCACACACATCTCTCCAGGTTTCATCAAATATGTAAAAACTTTTTTTCTTGCTATAACACTTATTAAAGCTACCAATGCTATTCACTTTGAGGTGGGAATTGAATATGTCTATGTCTACTGTTGGATAATGTCATTGACTTTGAAGTGTGAATTGAATATGTCTATGTCTACTGTTGAATAATGTCATTGACTTTGGGGTGGGAATTGAATATGTCTATGTATACTGCTGGATAATGTGATTGACTTTGAGGTGGGAATTGAATATGTCTATATCTACTGTTGGATTATGTCATTGATTTTGAGGTGGGAATTGAATATGTCTATGTCTACTGTTGGATAATGTCATTGACTTTGAGGTGGGAATGGAATATGTCTATGTCGACTGTTGGATAATGTCATTGACTTTGGGGTGGGAATTGAATATGTCGATGTCTACTGTTGGATATTGTCATTGACTTTCAGGTGGAAATACAATATGTCTATGGCTACTGCTAAATAATGTCATTGTCTTCAAGGTTTAATTGAATATGTTCATGTCTGCTGTTGGATAATGTCATTGACTTTAAGGTGGGAATTGAATATGTCTTTGTCGACTGTTGGATTATGTCATTGACTTTTAGTTAACCCTTGAGCTGCGGGAGCCGAATATATCTGGTTTCGAGTAAGTTTTAGAGGAAATAAAATGCCTCCTAAATCCATAAAATCTTTTGTGTTAGATGCTCAGTTATTCAAAATGATATTTTCCACACATGTTTATTTTCATAAATAATTATATTTTTCGTCATTTGGAGCTGGAAATTGCGTTAGCAAGTCCAACTTCAAATGACGGAAAATACAAGGGTTGATGAAAGTAAATTTTTAAATGTCTATGTGTAAAGAAATAAGTAACAAATCATGATATATAACTGAAATAATATGAAATAATATGATCACATGATTTGTAAAATAAATATTAGGAAATATAGTAGTGTTACCTAATTTAGCCTGCCTACGCCTTGCAAATTTACTTCCTCTATGTTTCTGCGGCACATTGTCTTCATTGTCAGAGTCAGCTTTTTCTGTTTTATTTTTCTCCAACCACTCCTTATAACTGAAGTCACTTAAGGAAAAATAACAAATTGTCACGCTCAACCAATTAATCCCTCATGATGCATCGAAGGTGCAGTGGTTAAAACTGCCTGTTTGGGAAGTCAATGGTTGCGGGTTTGTCCCCCTCTCTGGCCTTCAAGTTTCAAAGGAAGTATTTCTTCCCCGCTCTCTCGTAAAAATTCAATATTGTGGGGAGTCTTTGTGACCGAGAGCTAGCGTGCTTGGCCTCAGACAGCCAGGGTTTGAATTTCCAATCCTGTGTCTGGAGGACAGTGTCACCTCATTTATCTCACCATCCTCAGGAGGGTCTCCTGGCCCAGTTTTACCTATATGTCCACAAACGTGGCCTAAAACCCCATTAATTTTATTTGCATCGAAGAATCATTTAACATCACTCAATTAATCTCCTACGCCTGATGCTGGTCTTTGTGGTATCCAAACAAGCAGTGATATAGAAGGTAAGACATAATCAAACTTCACGCAGTAACCTCTGACACACTGACATCAGGAACCTGATGGGTTCATGCTGTTTCACTCATTCACGGTGAAATCACAATGCATAATATACAACCAATCCCCACAATCTGTGTTTAACTTTAACCCTTTAAGCCCTCACGATGCATTAAAGCATCTTTTTACATCCCTGAAAACATCCTTAGTTTTGCTAAAACTAAGGGGTTTTAGAAGGAAATTATCCATGAAACTTGTACCAATACATGGCAATTTTCTTATTTTTTTCACTCACTTCAAGTCAGCTTCATCCACTACAAGTCGAGAATTGCGACAGCAATTCGCCGCTTGTAGTGGATGAAGATGACAATGGTAAAGTCAGGCTTGAAAGGGTAACAACGCTAAAATATTTTATTATAAACCATGGAGTATGTTTTCTTCAATATGAAATCATCATGTCTTAGTTAGCTCTTTCCACCTCGTTTGAATACCTACAACTATACGAAATATTTTTACTCGGTGTGGGGATCAACTTTAGACGTCAGAATCTGATTATGGTCCCCGCACTGAAAGGGTTTAAGTGTAAAGGATACAGATTAGTTTTGTAGGACGCCGGAATCCAATGGCCACTTTCTGTTTTCACCCGCTTTGTTTTCTGTGTGTCGTTTCCACTGCCAACAAACTTCTTTTTCTTGCGATCCCTTAACATAGTGATAGAAAAGTCAAAGAAGTGTTCTAAACTGCGGTTTTAGCATCGAAAGAACATAGTAATTTTGGTTAAACACTAACCAACATAATTTCTACATACATAGACTTAATTTATAATTTTGCATAAATGTAGTTGATTAGTTCAATTAGTTCTATTTGACTTATCTATGTTCTGTTGGTTGTACATCGTTTACTTATTATTCACAGTGTTTGTTTAGCTTACAATGTGGCATTCCTGGCATATTACACTTACCGCAGGGAACATTTTTTAATACAACCAAAGGAATAACTACCTACTGAATAATTTTAAAACCAAATTTTCACTGTTAACTATTTTCTATTGGTTGTTTTCTCTTGTTATTTTCTGTCTATCATTTCCCATTCCGTTTGGGTGTTCCTAGCCTTTCATACATCTCATACTCTACTTTGATAATTGATATTTATATAATAAAAATTATTATTATTCATGTGGTTGAATGAGAGTTGATACATCAGAGGTGGATTTTTTATTAAATTTTAAGGTTGTAGATTTTCCCATGCAAGCCAGAAGGTAGTATCTGCTCACTTGTGAAGTAAGCAGCTACTGCCTTTTGCCTTTGCACAGCAGCATTGTCTATGTTGGATGATTCTTTTCACTCACCATTTTTGATGGTTGTCCATCGTCCGCGCTTGTTGATTTTCATCCCCTATTATGTCCATCATTGCTCCTGCCACTTCCTTCTCAAAACTAGTTCCCAAACTCAATCTGAAACATTAGAATAACAGAAACTACTAATGTACACATTAACCAATATACAATTTAAATTTTTACCCACTTGAAGTTAGGTCTCGCTACTGCGACCCAAAACTTCAAGTGAAAGAAAATCACTCATATTTGTTTCAATTTTAGACTAAGAATTTGCAAATCTTGATGATTAAACACACATTTTGTTCTAAGTAACTGCGATTTGAAGGGCGTGAAAAATGACTATAGTTGAGCAATTATTGTGATAATTCTCAGCTAATACCATTTTTGCATCACATGAAATCATAGTTTACTTGAACGTTTTGTCATAAAATGCATAAATCCAACTCATCTATGTTATGTTGATTGCAAATGTGAAGACAAAGATGTGAAATATCGTCCCCTTGCTACAGTAGCACCATCTGACTTGTAGGGGACGATATGAAGAAAACTTGAACACTTAAAGCGCTAAATTATACAATTCAACTGGAAGGTGTATTTCGCTACAGCGACCCACAACTAAATATTACCTTCACCTTAAATCAAAACATTTGCCAATTTAGCAAAATTTCTCATTGAAATGTTCTTTTTCAAAGCACTAATTAAATGACTGACAGATTCAACAGTAAACCCCTGCCATGATCAATTGGTCATTTGGATTTTTTTAACCATTATTGAACTTGTCCGAGAACTGATTATTAGCAGCATGCAGAACAAATTTCAGCACAATACATGAAAAACTTTGCAAGTTATCGCGCCCGCCAACGCCATCACCGACAATGCCGAAATTCAATTGCAATAGCCCACCTTTTCAAAATAAAGTCAGATTAAAAAAGGCCATAGATGAGCACTTCAAGGGTTAAAAGAGTTGATAAATTGCTATGTTAAATTGTAAAACGGGAAATATTGGCGGATTTCAACTTTGGCGGTTTGGAGAATGAAAATATTAGGCGCAGTTATTTTTACTCGTTTCAGATTGTGGGTCGTGGCAGCCGGACCCACAACTTCAATTGCGTACAAATTTAAATCCTAAAACTTAGTGCTTCAAGGGTTTATTATTCCCATTTTAACTACTGGTATATATCTCACCCTTTCTCAGACATGTTGTTTTTAGGTTGATAAGCCACATAATGTTCCTCGTCTCGGCCTGTGTTCTCTTTCTTACGTTTCTTCCTCACTTCATACGGTTTGTCGAACGCCCGTTTCTTTGGAGCGACCACAGAGGAGAAGACTTCCTGTAGGAATGAAAAATATGTTCCAGGTAAAATCTTATTACAAATATTGATCTACTGGGAATCTTGGTATTTTTACCCGCTTGAAGTTGTGGGTCGCGGTAGCGAGACACGACTTAAAGTGGGTAAAAATTACTACATAGAATTTGAATCAAAACATGTGCTGATCTAACAAATTTAATGCTTATTTCTCTTTTAATTCTTCTTATCCTAAATAATAACGAGCACAAAAGACTAGAAACAGCTATAGACAGGATTAAAGGTCATCTGCCGCATTAGTTTGTGGCATTTTTAATTTGAGATATAGTCCACCAGCAAATCATGTAAATTTCAGTCAATATTTTTTTATAAAAATTAGAATGCGAGTAAAATTGTCTTATGCAGTTGGTCTCACTTTTTACAGGTAGGCCTACAAATTGAAGTGTAGATAAAGTAAACACTCTTGCATGTTGTGTCTTTATTCTTAAAGCAGCCCCTTGGGATGACATCAATTTTCGTTTTTAGTTTTGTAATGAAGTAGTGTATCCCCAAGATCATGATTTTATTTTTTTCAGGATTTTAAGATTTAAAAAAATATTTTTTATTAACATTTCTATGAAACCACTTCAAACCCAAACAAACTTTTTGTACACCTAAACACTTGCTAAAGGACGGTTAAATGTTCCTACGGCATTGGGCCACATGGTGATGCCGTCGGCCCAGCGTTGGGCAGACAATAAGTGTTGCAGGTGTATCACCTCATGTCCTGGCTATAAGACACCAATCAGACACCAATTAGGGGCGATTGCTTTGATCTTCCCGTCCAAGACGTGAGAATATGTGGTGTGAAGTGCTGTATATTGCTGACTTGTTTTGTTTACATGGCAATATACGACCTGGAAATATAAATATTTCACTCTTTTTTTTTGGTGCTTTAAAATTGTTTTTTGACTTTTTTGTATTTTCAGTTAAGATCAGTAGGCTGTATAGCTTCATATAAGTTAAAGTTTCAAAATTTATAACATTGAAAATGTCTCATCCCAATTTTTATTCTTAAAGTACAAAATTAGGTAACTGATATTTTACTCCACTTGAAGCTGGCTGTTTGAACACCCAAGTATCACACTTAGGGTTAGGGTTGAACACCCAAGTATCACACTTAATATTAACATGTCCAGTGATGCTTCTGCATCTTTGAACAAATGATTAAAAAGGCAGTAAAATTTGTCTGGAGGTGTTTTCAAAATGCACTCAAACTATAAATGAAAGATTTTAAAATTAGATTGAGGTTAAATTGGTTATGAGCCACCAGAGGAACGCAAATCTTCAGACATGTAGTGCTTGCTTAAACGCAACATATTGCGGAGGGCGGCTGAGATATACTTACATTAATTTGCTCTTCTGTACTGGTTGCATCATTCGCCGCAGGCACTTGATGACTTTTTTCCATCAGCTCTTGTTTCACGTCTTCAGTTTTCTTGATGTTAGCGCTGATGGTTCCTGTGTGGAGGTCTCTTTTCTTCTTCATCACACAGACTCCTTCTGTCTTCTTGTTGGCATTCACTTCAAAGATTGTCTACACAAACAAAAATGTTTATTCTTTTGAATAAATAATATATTTTCCATTTTTAAATCTAGGTGACATTCCCATTTATTTAAAGCAGGCATTTGCATCAGCATTTCTGGCTTCAAATGTATGACATATATAATTTTTAAAAGAAGCAATTGAGAGTCGTAGGATTTGTAGTACATAGTATTTGATGATGCAGCTAATGATTTAGTTGTTTGGTCTATGGTGAGACAATCGTCCAGCACTACTTACATTGTTTAGTCTATAGCTACGCATGCTGTCCACCAGCACATTGATCTACCTACATTGTTCGGTCTATAGCTACGCATGCTGTCCACCAGCACATTGATCTACCTACATTGTTTGGTCTATAGCTATGCATACCGTCCATCAGCACATTGCACGGCTGATCTACCTAGATTGTTTAGTCTATAGCTTCGCATGCCGTCCACCAGCACATTGGTCTACTTACATTGTTTGGTCTATAGCTACGCATGCCGTTTAGCAGCACATTACGAGCCTGATCTACTTACATTGTTTGGTCTATAGCTACGCATGCCGTCCAGCAGCACATTGCGTGCCTGATCTCGAGCTCCAACTTGACCTGAAAAAATACACAAATTCATTCATAACCCTTTAACACTTTGCAGTTGGAATTTATCATGGAAATCTTTATTCATTAAGTTTTGTCCAAGAACCGTTGGTTTAGGTTTAACCCTTAGGCGAGAGCTCGTTGATTAATTTTGTTCTCAAAATCGCCGAGTCATGATAATGAAAAATCAATAAAAAAAATTAAATTAAAATTTGGTCTTTTTTCAATTTTATTATACATGTACCGCCGACACACTATTTATTGATATAAGTTGAAATAACAATGTAAATTATGCACTTTTTTTAAATAAAATAAGTGAAAAATAAAAAAAACAGTTTTTTGTGTGAGTTTATCACTACAAAATCAAATAAAAGTTTTTATTTTAAATTTATTTCCAACTGCTCTGAATCTTGAATAGAAACTCTTGAAAACCAATTAATAAAAAAACTATGGCTGGAATCTTATACAGTATATACCGTTTCAAGTTTCAGACCAAGGCCACACATGCCACTGACAAATGCTCAGTTAATCAAAGAATTCAATTTTGCAGATAACTATTTTTCATAAGTAAACATTTCATTTCAAACTGGAATTTGCATGTTCAGTGTTATTTGAAAATTCAGATACCCAATCAGATATGTAAACAAAACATAAACCTGGGAAACATGCAGGATTAAACCTAAGCTTTGATGTCGGCCCAGCATTGAACCAACATCAGATTAATTTACCAAACATGGGATGAATTGCGATGTCTAATAAGCTGAAGTTTTTGGCTCGCTTGACAGATTCTGGAGAAGGTGAAGGTCGTGACCTTGCATAATGTTTGTAGGCGTTGCTGATGACCTGTTCCATGTTCAACTAAAACAAAACATCAAGTAATGTAATATTATATATTTTAATGCGCGCAACAATTTTAAGTCTTACTAGACTGATATATTTGTATATACATGTATTATAAATATGAAAAGGTAATTCAGTTTGAAAACATCATCATATGTCTTAGTTAGCTATTTCCACCTCAATTTATTATATATTTTTTTGGCCCATGATATGATAAATATGAAATTTACTCACTTCGGGAATTGATTTGCAAATTAAACAAATAAAAGTAGTTTTCACCCATTTAAATTTGAGGATCGCGGTAGCGAGACACAAATTCAATTTGGTGAAAATCTGAAACCTTAAATTTAGCAGTGTACGAATAGTTGTTATTTTACCTTACAGTAGAATCCCGTTATAGCGCTAATTGTTACACTGCGATATCGGTTATAACACGGTCCGCGCGTGGACCCCGTTTTTTTCAGGGTGAAATTTGACTAATAGTGCGTATTTTTTATTCTTGATCACGCCAGTCTGGTTAAAACATCGCCCATTCACCAGGTGTTCACGTTCACGTGACGCTGTGCTGACCAGGCACGTATGCATTCAGTTTATTGCACCCCTCCCCACCCCTCGCGGCCACACTGTTGGCAGGTGGGACCACTGACGACGCGTCGGATTAACTTTCTGACTGCAACTGTTCAAAATGAAATATTAAGCAACAATTCTGTAACCGCGCTATATATGTTATACCGCGCTATATATGATGATCCAGTTACCGGGTTACCGCGGTATAAAATTAAAAGTGGTGAATAAATGATTCTGAGTTCTGATGATACTGTTAGGCCTATACCGCGGTATATGGTGATCCAGTTACCGCGGTATGGAAGAGGCGAATAAATGATTCTGATTTCTGATACTGTTATGGACCATCGTGAAATAGTAATTATCATTATCGTCTGGTATGCTCATTTAAACAAAAAGGACTATTTAGCGCCAATAGCCTAATTCAGGAATGACATGTAGATCTTTTGATCAGTGTTGATGATTGTTCCTGTCCAACAACTCACCTGTGCGATGTTAGGCTTGTGCAAGATCACAGTAAGGAAGACAATATTAATTTGTTGCGTGTATGTAACACATTTGATAAGTACACCTTACTCTCATTAATCACCGCTGGCACATCAACTGTCTGGCCGTCTGTGTAAATTAACAGTACTATAGAGCTTAACAGGTCTCCAATTGTGACGACACGTTACGCAACATTTACAGCCCATTCTTTACTCTGTATACGAAAGGCAGGTGATTATACCATGAGGGTATACCATTTAGCGCTAGAGCAGTGGGCAGCAATGGGCAATCACGATGTTGATCCAGCATTAAAACAGCGTTGTGCTATAATCACGCGATGACGCTATACTATACCCATATCTATAGTGTCATCAAGAATAATGTACAGTATGGGAAACAATACAAGACTACATAAGTCCAGAAGCTCCCGCTCCGAATTAGAATTTGATTTAAGCAATTTTGTATAGGGTTATTAATGTAGTCCTAGTCTAGGTCAAAAATCAAGACGCAAGACAACTAGGTCTAAGAAGCCCAGTCTAAGAGTAAGATAAGAACTAGACAGTCTGTCAGAGATTGCAAACCTCCATTGAAATTAATGATCCTAATCAGTATCCCAGTAATGGTCTACCTATCTGGCATGGTTTACCCGATATCAGGCCAATCGAGTTAACTAATAGCTGATTTACGGTCATTTTGAATTTGATATAAATTAGTTAAAAACTTAGGGTGCATCCTCCCCTGAAACCTCAAATTTTGTTTTATAGTAATGGACTAACATCTAACACAGTTTGCAAAATATTGGGCATGTGAAAGTAAATAATGGCTGATAGAGGGCCATTTTGAATTTGATCAAGTCAAAATTTTCCAGGATGCATCCTCAGCTGAAATCGCACATTTCATTCTATAGTAATGGTCTAGCCATCTAGAACGGTTTACCAAATATCGCCCATGTGAAAGTGAATAATGGCCGATAGGAGGCCATTTTGAATTTGATCAATTCAAAATTTTTCAAGATGCATCCTCTCCTGAAATCTCACATTTTGTTTTATAGTAATGGTCTAGCCATCTAGTACGGTTACTAAAAACCGGCTATGTGAAAGTAAATAATGGCCGATAGGCGGCCATTTTGAATTTGATCGAGTAAATTTTTTTCAAGATGCATCCTCTCTTGTAATCTCACATTTTGTTTTATAGTAATGGTCCAGCTATCTAACACGGTTTACCACATATCAGCAATGTGAAAGTAAATAGTGGCCGATAGGCGGCCATTTTGAATTCGATTGAGTCGAAAGTGTTTTAAAGGCATCCTCTCTCTAAACGTCACATTTTGTTTTATAGTAATGGTCTAGCTATCTAGCACGGTTTACCTGATATCAGGCCTATCGAGGTAAATAATGCTGATTGTCGGCCATTTTGAATTCGTAAGTTAAAAATTTTCAGGTTGCATCCTCCCCCGAAAACTCACACTTTGTTTTATAGTAATCAGGTAATGGTCTAGCCATCTAGCACGGTTTACCAAATATCAGCCATGTGAAAATGAATAATGGCCGAAAAGGCGGCCATTTTAAATTTGACCAAGTCAATTTTTTTCAAGATGCATCCTCATCTGAAATCTCACATTTCGTTTTACAGTAATGGTCTAGCCATCTAGCACGGTTGACCAAATAACGGCCATGTGAAAGTGAATAATGGCCGATAAGCGGCCATTTTGAATTTTATCGAGTCTAATTTTTTCAAGATGCATCTCTCCTGAAATCACACATTTTGTTTTATAGTAATGGTCTAGCCATCTAGCACGGTTTACCAAATAACGGCCATGTGAAAGTGAATAATGGCCAATAAGCGGCCATTTTGAATTTTATCAAGTCAAATTTTTTCAAGATGCATCCTCTCCTGAAATCACACATTTTGTTTTACAGTAATGGTCTAGCCATCTAGCACGGTTGACCAAATAACGGCCATGTGAAAGTGAATAATGGCCGATAAGCGGCCATTTTGAATTTTATCGAGTCTAATTTTTTCAAGATGCATCTCTCCTGAAATCACACATTTTGTTTTATAGTAATGGTCTAGCCATCTAGCACGGTTTACCAAATAACGGCCATGTGAAAGTGAATAATGGCCAATAAGCGGCCATTTTGAATTTTATCAAGTCGAATTTTTTCAAGATGCATCCTCTCCTGAAATCACACATTTTGTTTTATAGTAATGGTCTAGCCATCTAGCACGGTTTACCAAATAACGGCCATGTGAAAGTGAATAATGGCCGATAAGCGGCCATTTTGAATTTTATCGAGTCGAATTTTTTCAAGATGCATCCTCTCCTGAAATCACACATTTTGTTTTATAGTAATGGTCTAGCCATCTAGCACGGTTTACCAAATAACGGCCATGTGAAAATGAATAATGGCCGAAAAGGCGGCCATTTTAAATTTGATCAAGTCAATTTTTTTCAAGATGCATCCTCATCTAAAATCTCACATTTCGTTTTACAGTAATGGTCTAGCCATCTAGCACGGTTGACCAAATAACGGCCATGTGAAAGTGAATAATGGCCGATAAGCGGCCATTTTGAATTTTATCGAGTCTAATTTTTTCAAGATGCATCTCTCCTGAAATCACACATTTTGTTTTATAGTAATGGTCTAGCCATCTAGCACGGTTTACCAAATAACGGCCATGTGAAAGTGAATAATGGCCAATAAGCGGCCATTTTGAATTTTATCAAGTCGAATTTTTTCAAGATGCATCCTCTCCTGAAATCACACATTTTGTTTTACAGTAATGGTCTAGCCATCTAGCACGGTTGACCAAATAACGGCCATGTGAAAGTGAATAATGGCCGATAAGCGGCCATTTTGAATTTTATCGAGTCTAATTTTTTCAAGATGCATCTCTCCTGAAATCACACATTTTGTTTTATAGTAATGGTCTAGCAATCTAGCACGGTTTACCAAATAACGGCCATGTGAAAGTGAATAATGGCCAATAAGCGGCCATTTTGAATTTTATCAAGTCGAATTTTTTCAAGATGCATCCTCTCCTGAAATCACACATTTTGTTTTATAGTAATGGTCTAGCCATCTAGCACGGTTTACCAAATAACGGCCATGTGAAAGTGAATAATGGCCGATAAGCGGCCATTTTGAATTTTATCGAGTCGAATTTTTTCAAGATGCATCCTCTCCTGAAATCACACATTTTGTTTTATAGTAATGGTCTAGCCATCTAGCACGGTTTACCAAATAACGGCCATGTGAAAGTGAATAATGGCCGATTGGCGGCCATTTTGAACTTTGACAAAAATAATTTTTTCAAAATACATCCTCTCCTGAAGCCTTACAATTTGTTTTATAGTAATGGTGTAGATATCTTGAGCGGTTTTCATGATATTCCGCAATATCAGGCCTGTCGAGGTGAATAATGGCCGATAGGCGGCCATTTTGAATTTTATCAACTTCAAATTTTTCAGGATGCATCCTCTCCTGAAACCTTACAATTTATTTGATATTAATGGTGTAGCTATCTTGAGCGGTTTTCATGATATTCCGCAATATCAGGCCTGTCGAGGTGAATAATGGCCGATAGGCGGCCATTTTTAATTTTATCGACTTGAAATTTTTCAAGATGCATCCTCTCCTGAAACCTCACAATTTGTTTTATAGTAATGGTGTAGCTATCTTGAGCGGTTTTCATGATATTCCGCAGAATCTTTCAGTCGGATTTACCGATGTTATAAATTAGGTCAAAGTGCTGGGTCAACTTCAAGGTCAAGGTCCAAAAACCTGAAAAGGCACAGCTAGGGACCTTAGAGAACATGTATGTGCAATATGACTGTCATCGGCCCAGTACTTTTCGAGATCTGCTCCGGAAACGAAGTGCGTTGTCTTAACTTAGACAAGGGGAGATTGTCCTCTGAATCAGATGCGACGGGAGGGGTGTATAGCTCTGTTTGTTCACTATCTTGCTCTGTTTCGGTACTTACCACTGGTGGGACAACATACTTAGCGGCTCTGTCATTTATTTTTCTAGGAGCAGGCATGGGCCAGTCTGATATATTAGCCCTCTCTAGATGTTTAGCATGCACTTTCCTTACATCGCCTGTAAGTTGGTGTTTAATCGTGTAGGTATAAGAACTATGTTTGGTGACAATGCGGTAGTGACTCTGCCAACGTTTTTCCAACTTACTCTGACGTTGATTGTTGTAGAGATACACCGGGTCACCAACTTCATATTCTTTATCCCTAGCACGTTTGTCATGGTAAAATGCCTGCTTCCTTCTAGCTTGCTGGAGATTATGTCTTACCTTGACGAAGGCCTCATGTTGACGCTCCAAAGCTAGATGATGATGTTGATCACCCAAGTACTTCCTCCTGGGACGTAAAAGATTGTCAATAGGTAGTACAGGGTCACGTGTGTACAAAAGGAAAAACGGTGCATATTGAGTGCTATCACTCACACCCACTCTATATGCTGCCAGAACTTGTGGGAGACTTAAATCCCATCTCTCTAGCCTGTCAGAGGCTTGTTTTGACAACATATCATTCATGACTCTGTGGAACCGTTCCGTTTTCCCATTACCTTCTGGATGATAAGTAGATGTAAAAATATGCTTAATATTCAAATTCAGACATAATGTTTCCATTACTGAATTCTTGAATTCCGTCCCATTGTCCGTCACTATGGTGACTGAACTTCTTCTCTATAGCTGTTCAATAACTTTTCATACTGACCTTGTCCAACTGGAACTAACTTAAGATTCTCCAGAACCTCCTCACTTTTGAATAATTCCACTCTTATCTGTTTAGCAAATGATTCATATGCTCCCAAGTCAATGACAAATGTAAATAACCACCGCGCCTGTGTAATTGATACTTCTCTTGTCTTCCTAAATATCACGTTTTCGCTCACCTTCTGGGATTCACATGCGTCAGGCATCACTGCCATGAGCATTGCAGCCACCAATATTATTATGCCTCCAGCCGCCATGAGTTAGCAAAGCTCTAGCACTGTAACACAATAACATTTTCTTTTCTTACCTGATGCTCGTACGTTGGTTTATTTTTTTTCTCTTAAAATTAAACCCATTTAAACTCTCTCATGTGTTGATAATTTCTTCTCCTGAAAGTTATCAACTTTAATTACATATCAGCGTAACTCCCAACTGATATCCACATCTCCTTGCTCACGGCAGAACTATATCTTCATTTCATTGATAATTTATTCTCTTTAATTTATCAACTTACCTTCTTATTTATATCCCTATTATCATCCTTTTATTCCGTATTGATAATTTATTTCTCTTTAAATTATCAACTTACCTTTATTTTAAGTCGACTGTTTCCTTGTTATCGAATTGATAATTTCGTCTCATGAAGATTATCAAACCTTAATCTCTTACTCCTGACCTTATTCCATATGACGCTTTTGTTTACGCTGGTTCCGTAAACGCGTATATGTATCACGTGCCTTAGCAATTTTCTTTTGCTCGATCCAAATGGCACTTACCATATTCTCACTTCTCATGTCACTTACCATTTCTGCCGTATCTGAATAACTATCAGCATCTCGTAACCGTTGTCTTAACTTAGACAAGGGGAGATTGTCCTCTGAATCAGATGCGACGGGAGGGGTGTATAGCTCTGTTTGTTCACTATCTTGCTCTGTTTCGGTACTTACCACTGGTGGGACAACATACTTAGCGGCTCTGTCATTTATTTTTCTAGGAGCAGGCATGGGCCAGTCTGATATATTAGCCCTCTCTAGATGTTTAGCATGCACTTTCCTTACATCGCCTGTAAGTTGGTGTTTAATCGTGTAGGTATAAGAACTATGTTTGGTGACAATGCGGTAGTGACTCTGCCAACGTTTTTCCAACTTACTCTGACGTTGATTGTTGTAGAGATACACCGGGTCACCAACTTCATATTCTTTATCCCTAGCACGTTTGTCATGGTAAAATGCCTGCTTCCTTCTAGCTTGCTGGAGATTATGTCTTACCTTGACGAAGGCCTCATGTTGACGCTCCAAAGCTAGTTGATGATGTTGATCACCCAAGTACTTCCTCCTGGGACGTAAAAGATTGTCAATAGGTAGTACAGGGTCACGTGTGTACAAAAGGAAAAACGGTGCATATTGAGTGCTATCACTCACACCCACTCTATATGCTGCCAGAACTTGTGGGAGACTTAAATCCCATCTCTCTAGCCTGTCAGAGGCTTGTTTTGACAACATATCATTCATGACTCTGTGGAACCGTTCCGTTTTCCCATTACCTTCTGGATGATAAGTAGATGTAAAAATATGCTTAATATTCAAATTCACACATAATGTTTCCATTACTGAATTCTTGAATTCCGTCCCATTGTCCGTCACTATGGTGACTGGACAGGAATGTCTCGGAATCAGCTCATCCAAAATGATGTTGGCAATGGTTTCTGCAGATTTATCTGGAATAGCAAAAGCTTCTGGCCACCCACTATATATATCAACTATAGTTAAAATATAGCGGTTGCCCTGCAGTGTGGTTGGATAAGGTCCGCATGTGTCAATACCAACCTTTTGAAATGGATATGTCACCTTATCCATTTCCTGCAATGGAGTGCTGTGTTGTTTTAGCATTCTCTCCTTGCATGGTACACATTTATATGATTTAAAACATCCCTGTACAACCCTACCCAATGATACTTGTTGGTTATGAGCTTGTATGTCTTATCTGGTCCCCAGTGCGCACAGCTCTCGTGAAATTGCTGTAGCACCATGTCCTGATATTTTTTTGGAACCATCAGTCTTAATTGTATTTCTGCCCCCTCAACACAGTAATACAATAATTTATCCATCATGATATATCTCTTTAATGAACCTTTTGTTGCTGATCCACTCTCCATATCTCGGATGAGGGATTGCAACTGTGGATCATCTCTTTGTTCTTTTTCCATATCTGGCAACATCAATGCAGATTCGTCGTCTGTCTTGACGTCTGACATGTCTGCTATGTTGTCACTTTTCGCATCACGCGTTGCAACTACATTAGAGTTGAACATACCTACCTCTGGCATGTTTTCATCAACTTGTGATAGAGGCAGCCGACTCAACATGTCTGCAAGTGTGTTTTTCATACCTTCCAGATACTCAATTGAACAATTATATGCACTAATCTTTATGGCCCACATTTGAATTTTTCTGTTTTTCATTTCAGCAGAAAACAAGTATTTTAGTGGTTTATGATCTGTTCGAATCACAAATTTAGCCCCTTGTAAATAATGATTTAATTTTTCAAGTGCGTATACAATCGCAAATCCTTCTTTTTGAATAGTTGGCCATTTTTTCTGTGAGTCAGACAACTTATGTGACAGATAATGTATGACCTTCTCTCCGTCATCTGATTCTTGCGCTAATAACGCACCCACACACTGATCACTAGCGTCTGTATATAGTATATACTCTCTGCTAGGATCTGGGTACGCTAAGATCGGCGCTTCTGTCATCATAGTTTTTAGTTGTTCAAATGAGTCCTGGCATGCCTTGGTCCAGGTAAATCTGGCATGTTTCTTAGTCAGGGCAATTAGGGGTGTCGCGATTTCAGAAAACTTCGGACAAAACCGCCTATACCACGACACACACCCAATGAATGATCTTATGCCCCGGACGTCAGTTGGTGGCGCCATCTTTTGTATAACCTCTACTTTGTTTGGGTCAACTTCTAACCCCTCACGACCAACCATAAATCCTAAATAATTAATTTTTGGTTTCATGAATTCACATTTTGACATTTTCAATTTCAGTCCAAATTTTCTTAATCTGTCAAATATATTTTGAAGATGGATCAAATGTTCATGTTCTGTCTCAGAATAAATGATGATGTCATCAAGGTATGCGATGGCATATTCACCACTGATTCCTTCAAGTACATATGTCATCAATTCTTGAAATACGCTCGGAGCGTTGCACAGGCCAAATGGCATCACATTAAATTCATATAAACCTTTGTGACAAGCAAAAGCCGTTTTACTGCGGTCTTTAGGGTCTTATTCTACTTGCCAGTACCCAGATTTAAGGTCCAAACAGGTAAAATGTTTCTTCTTTCCCATAGATGCTAATATATCATCTATATGTGGTAGTGGCCAAACGTATGATTTTGTAATTTTGTTCAATTTCCGAAAATCAACACAAAATCGTTTTGATCCATCCGATTTTTCAATTAGAACTACTGGAAACGACCATTCTGAATGACTTGGCCTGATTATGTTATTCTTTAACATATCATTCACGGCGTCATCAATGACTCGTCTCTGATTTATGGCTGTCCGATACGGGCGTAACCTGATGGGCGGGTTATCACCAGTATCTATTTTCATACTCACCGCTTTGGTTCTGCCTAAGTCTTTATCCGTTTCTGCGAATAAATCCTTATTCAGACTAATCAAATGTTGTAATTGATTCTGATACTCAGGGGGTGCAGTTATTTGTCCTACTTCTAACACAGCCTCATCACCTCCCCCCGTCACTGTAGACTCTGAGTCCACAGACTCTAGATACTCACTTCCTCCGTCGTGTTTACGTCTAGCAGTCTCTGATTGGTATTCACCTCCCCCAGTCTTTGGCCCCGGATAGTTGACAGATTGTATACACGACATTAACCCTTTCTGCTTTACCGACCACATTGCCCTTGCGTAACTTAAATGTGCGGTTTGTGTGGTTACATATTTGTATGGGAATTTTTTTGTTTTTGTTTTCGGCTATGGTATTTGTCACTAACAGACCCGGTTCTCTTTCCACAAACCCTGTTTTGATTGCACTAATATTATATACCGTTTTTTCAAGTCCCCCGTGTTTTAGTCTGGTATTGCATACGGCAGCTGTCTGTGGTGGCAAAACAACGTCCTGGGCTAATCTCACAAAGGAGGCTATGTATGCGTCATCTTCCATGCGTATAGTTTGTTGGTCAATTGTAAGCTGGGTATTTTCAAAATCCAGTTTAACTTTATTTGTAACCAGAAAATCTCTCCCCAAAATCACATTTTGAGAGACACCTTCTGTTACGTAAAAAGGGTGTTTCTTATACAATTTTCCTATTTTGAATTTCACATCGGCGATGCCGGCAATTTTTATTTTACCACCATTGACAGTCCGTAGCTTTAACTGTGTATTTCCTAGTAGATCATGACCCTTTAATCTGTGCATAATCCTGTCTGAAATGATTGACACTTGAGCACCTGTGTCAATTAAGGCTCGAAATCTTTGTCTTCCAATTGTTATTAGTACTGAGGAGCAGTCCTCTTTCTCTAAATTAACTTCACAAATGTTAGAACCCTTTTGTCTATTTGAGTCCAGAATCGGGGTTTTTTTTAATTCTGGACGTTTCCGTTTAACCCTTTTCTACAGGCTTTTTGTAGGTGACCCTTTTCCCCGCAGGCAGGACAGGGTCGCCTGTACGCAATGTGTTTATGGGGGCAATCCCTTTTGAAATGTGTCTCGGCCCCGCAGCACCAGCATCGTCGCGGCTGTGCCTCTACCCTACGTATTGCTCCCGTTGCACCATGGCGACCTGTCGCACCCTTGCCACAAGAATAAGCTCTGTGCCCTATTTTACCGCAACGGTGGCATTTACCATAAAATTTGTCAACCTCCATCGGCTCCTCGTCTCCATGTCCCGTTTTTCTATTTCGTAATTTAAACCTCATATCTAAATTTTGTTCCGTAGCTGCTAGTTTTACAGCAGCTTCCATTGTTTCCGGCTGTTGGCGCATTAATTTCCTGGCTATCGTATCAGATGTCAGTCCGTCCATGAAAATATCTACAAGTTGGCATTGTACCAACTTGTCTGTGATTCTGTCAGGCCACGCGTCTTCCGCGAGTGCAAGCATGCGCTCGGCATATACTTGTACTCCTTCAGTATGTTTTTGACGTGTCCGTCGCAACATTGACAAAGCTTGTTGCGGATCCGTCACTTCCCCAAAATATGCCGTTAGTTCTTTTTTTAGGTCAGCCCCTACTGTGGGCGAGTGGGCAGTAGTATATCTGCCTATAAAATCTGACACCAATCCCTCAGAAGCCTGGTATGCTATCCCCACAGCTTCATCCTCATGTTTGGCCATAATTTTTACATGTTTTTCTATGCTTTTAACCCAATTTCTGAACTTTTTGGTTTCCCCAGTGAATTTAGAAATTGCGTTATCGCAGTGTGTTTTGCCTAATATACCTGAGATACCCGCTAGTTGGGATAATTGTTGATTTTGTACCTCTAATGGGTCATTAGCCATTGTTGCTAATAATATTTAGTTCCAAATAATAATAATAATGATACAATTGACAATTTTATTTATAGCAGCCTAGAATTTAACTGACCTGCAAGTGTATCGAGGTGTTTGTGTCCAGCCAACGATCCCAACGTTGCGTAGCTGTTGTGTAGTTCTTGTTTTGTTCCTCCTGGTAACTCCCGTCAGTCTGTCAGCGCCCAGCTCCGTCCTTGATCCCGTCAGTATATATGTCCACGCCCAGCTGCGTCTGGATCCTGATTATTTGTCCTCTGTCTCGTCTCGATAAAAGTGGTGGTTTGATATAGCCACCACTACGTTCATTAACTAGTATTTATCCACTGATATTTGTTTTGCCGTGCCAAGTCAAGTCACTTTGTAACTTTCCAACGTTGTTCAACCAAGTTCTTTCATTGATTTAATTTGCTTTTCAAATTAAAATCCTGTCAGATGGCACCAATGTAAACTGGTTTTATCCGTGACACAAATCCTGGTCACGGCACCAATGTAAACGGGTCTTATCCGTGATACGTTGACACGCTATCGTCGGGTGTCCAAATGTTCTGGCACGGCAAACACAACACTCGTGGATAAACTTAAATTAACTCTTGAATATATATAAAATATATATTAAGCCAAAAAGCATTCAATTTCTCAGTACACTGATGTTAGTACTTATATCTCGTTGTGTAATTTTTCTGTTGCTTCAGTGATCTACAAGATGTTAGATACCGAAGCAACTCCCACTAAACTTAGCCAAACCCGAAACGTCTCTGTTACAATACTCCCCAATTTCTCTCTGACTTTCTCCCTGAATTTTTCTCTGAATTTTCTCTCGAAGGCTGTGGGCGCCTTCCTTTATAGCGGATCCCGACGGGCGCGGTCACTTCCTGTGGTGAAATGACATCTCCACCAATCAGGATCCTTACTTTGATATACATTCACATTCCTGGGCTGTTTTCCAGAACCGACTCACACAGGCCCCCAGAACTAGGGGACGTCCTGTATGACAATTAGTACTTGTCGCAGTACCGTCTCCACCATGTGGTTCACATGTAAACAGCCCAGGACAGCATGTTTATTCTACCCTTTACTTACCGAAATCCCAATTTAGCCACCTGTTACTTTACATTGTTACACCTTATTAAAGTCGGACTTCATGCTATCTAGACACAAAATATGTCTGACTTGACGCTATATAATCACATAACAAATTAACCTTATTTGAGTCTAACTATAAACCACATAGCAAGGTAACCTCTTTGAGTCGGACTTCATGCTATATGACTATGAAATATGTCACCTTTTTTTTGTATGACTTGACACTATAAAAGCACACAGAAGACATAAGACCATACAACATGTTAAACTTATTCGAGTGGGACTTAAAGCTATATAACCACATAGCAAGTCAACTTATTTATTGCGTCTCAGACTCAAACAAGGTTTATTTGTGAATGGTGCCAATGGTGATTATGTAGTATGCAGTCACGACTGTTGACTTCATGCGACATAACCACGTGAGCTCGCAATCTTAGTATAAGTGCCACCTGGTGAATGACTAAACGCCAGCAAACACGAGACGTTGAGCCGATGTAGTTTAAATGTTGGGCCAGCGCCGCAGACGTTGGGTCACGGGGATTGACTTTAAACTTGTGGTGAGGTCTCAAACGCCCATGCGTGGGCCAGTATCTATAGGCCTATCAGTTGTCCATACATTATCATGTGTAGGCCTATGATCGATACACTAGGCTACAAGTTGATTCACACTCCGTCTAAAATATATATTTAAAATCACCTGCAATCGGCAGGGTACCAAAACTACCAAAAGTGGCCTGATTCTGCCTGCATGGGCAGCTGGTCATCTTAGTTGCCATTTCAACACAACAGGTGTAGGTCATAGACATTACGACCTGATGTCGCCAAAGAGCATAACTAAGAGAAATATCATGAGGTGGTAGGTGACTGTCGTTTGAATTATTACCCATATATGTCACTCAAGTATATAGTATCACTGTGATTTAAGAGCTCGATATGATCTTGTTTCATGACTGTTGGTCAAGACTGGGTCATTTTGAATTGTGGGAGTGCAATGTCCCGCAAATAATCATCAGTTGACCATGGCTTTAAACGTTAAAATCTGAAATCTGCAGACTTCAGATTCTAAAATCTAAAGTCGATTCCTGCAATGATGGCCGTGGACCCTTAACATAGGTATTCATAAAAGCTGACTAAGACATTTATAATGATTTCGAAGTGAAAAAAACAACTTTGGTCTGCATGGTTTATATAGAAACAGCGTTGTAAGAGTTAAACCAACAATGGGTGAATGGATCGTGTTTACCGAGTTGCCGCTATCTGGGGTGTATTTAGTGGATACACAGAATGTCTGTCACCCTGTATCTTGACGTATCGTGTTTGCCGGGTCGTTGTTATCGGGGTGTAGTTGTAGTTGTTATTCTGTGCTGTACTTCGCACCAACCAGACAATCTGCACTGTACCGTGCACCAACCAAACGATTTGTACTGTACTTCGCGCCAACCAGGCGATTTGTTCTGTACTGTGCACCAACCACACAATTCTGTGCTGTACTTCGCGCCAACCTGACGATTTGCTCTGTACCGTGCACCAACCAAACGATTCTGTGTTGTACTTCGCGCCAAGCAGACGATCTGCACTGTACCTCGCACCAACCAAACGATTATGTGTTGTACTTCGCGCCAAGCAGACGATCTGCACTGTACCTCGCACCAACCAAACGATTCTGTGCTGTACTTCGCACCAATCAGACAATCTGCAATGTACCGTACACCAACCAAACGATTCTGTGTTGTACTTCGCGCCAACCAGACGATTTGTACTGTACCTCGCACCAACCAAACGATTCTGTGTTGTACTTCGTGCCAACCAGACGATTTGTACTGTACCTCGCACCAACCAGGCGATCTGCACTGTACTGTGCACCAACCAAACGATTCTGTACTGTACTTCGCACCAACCAGACGATCTGCACTGTACTGTGCACCAACCAAACGATTCTATGTTGTACTTCGCACCAACCAGACGATCTGCACTGTACTGTGCACCAACCAAGCGATTCTGTGCTGTACTTCGCACCAACCAGACGATCTGCACTGTACTGTGCACCAACCAAACGATTCTGTACTGTACTTCGCACCAACCAGACGATCTGCACTGTACTGTGCACCAACCAAACGATTCTATGTTGTACTTCGCACCAACCAGACGATCTGCACTGTACTGTGCACCAACCAAACGATTCTGTGCTGTACTTCGCACCAACCAGACGATCTGCACTGTACTGTGCACCAACCAAACGATTCTGTACTGTACTTCGTGCCAACCAGACGATTCTCTGAACTTTGTTGTTTTATATAATTTTATTTGAAAAATATTTTGGTAATCATTAGCCATCGTTATGAAAACGTTATATCAACATGTAAGCTAAGCAATCAAATCGTTACAATTTACAACATTTACGGGTTTATAAACCCAAAAAATAATTATGTACCACGTAAATTATGTAAAGTATTAACGGAACTTACCCTGTATTAAAACCCTCTATCTAAAAGCGAAGTAAAATAAACACAACAAAGGTGTAGAATATACATAAAAAATCATCCATTTATTGATACTTTTATACGTGCAATAGCTGTAGGCCTACTACTTGACAACGTAATCATTCTAAATACAGTATATTGCACGAAAAATTACCAGACGAGCGGGTGGGATAGAACAATATGTTTTTAAAAGTGTATTGAATTGCTTTAAGAATGGAACTGTAAATCAAATAAATAGATACCGATCTCACACAAAGCAATGCAAGCTTTAAATTAATAAAAATGTATTTCAGATTTTATTATTTTAAATAAGACAATTCTGTACCGTAAATCGCGTTCCTCGAAATACACGAATCAGAATAACATATGTATCTAATAAGTAGTCCTTCATTTGAAGGTTTAAATCGCGTGATAAATGTAAGCTTTTAATTAAATAATAACAAATATAAAATAGATCCTATTTATCACATCTTCTCAGTGAGTCGGCGCGAGCTTCACCACTGCACCGGGAACCCGGCCCTGACGTCAATTATCTTAATTATAAGGTTAAACTGTGTCAAGAATTCCATGCAAGAATTACATAGATCAAAATATTTGATAAATAAATAAGACAACGATCTTGCACCGAGCCACATTATAAACATTAACCCTTTAAGTACTAAATATTTTTCTAAAGCATTTGTTAATTAATTTTTGTTAATTGATTTTTTTTTGATCAGTTTTATTGTATTTTCTAGAGCAGGCAGGTGAAAATCTCAAATAAAGCTCACCTTGTTAACCCTTGTGCTACTAGAACCGTATATATACGGTTTCAAACATGTTTCAGATCAGTAGAAATATCACAACATTATATAAAATAAAGATTCTCAGTTGATCAAATAATTTATTATTGGATATGTTTATTTTTGATAAATAATATTAGTTTTCATTCATTTTAAGCTGGAAATGGCGTTAGCAATTCCAGCTTCAAAGGAATGAAAAATACTCACAAAAAATTCAGCAGTAGACGGGCTAATTACAACAGATGGAGTTTCTAAGCGTAGAAGTTATTTTTCATTGATTTTCAGTTGGAGATTGCGTGAGGAATGTGAGCTTTAGATAAATGCAAATTATCATTGTGTAATTCAGGACTTAATTTAAAGAAAAATATTGTGATTTATTACTAGAATAGCGCACAGCACTTAGAGGGTTCACATTACAGTTACCATAACCAGTTTAGTTATCTTCTCAGTAAGTGTTTAGCCGCCTCATCACTTAGAGGGTTCACATTACAGTTACCATGACCAGTTTAGTTATCTTCTCAGTAAGTGTTTTGCCGCCTCAGCACTTAGAGGGCTCACATTACAGTTACCATGACCAGTTTAGTTATCTTCTCAGTAAGTGTTTTGCCGCCTCAGCACTTAGAGGGTTCACATTACAGTTACCATGACCAGTTTAGTTATCTTCTCAGTAAGTGTTTAGCCGCCTCATCACTTAGAGGGTTCGCATTACAGTTACCATGACCAGTTTAGTTATCTTCTCAGTAAGTGTTTTGCCGCCTCAGCACTTAGAGGGTTCACATTACAGTTACCATGACCAGTTTAGTTATCTTCTCAGTAAGTGTTTTGCCGCCTCAGCACTTAGAGGGTTCACATTACAGTTACCATGACCAGTTTAGTTATCTTCTCAGTAAGTGTTTTGCCGCCTCAGCACTTAGAGGGTTCACATTACAGTCACCATGTCTAGTTTAGTTATCTTCTCAGTAAATGTTTTGCCGCGACTGAGAACATTGTAATCATAAACAAACACAACCCACTGATCATCCATGTCTTTGGCAGCAACATACATCTTGTGACTTTCCTCATTCAGACATAAACATGTTGGCTGTTTCACTTGTCCCTGGAGCAGCTGTTTCACCTCCTCTCCGTCCTTGGAGATCTGTAGTACATGTTGCTGTGTGGCGTCCACCATGAGTATTCTGCCGTGTTTATCTGTGGCTATGTCAAATGGTTTATTCAGTTTCACGCCGTGTATGTCATCCTTGTATCGTCTCTTCACCTGTCCTTCTCTGTCAATCACCGCCACCTGGTGATTATCCGAGTCTCTGACGACATAATGATCACCGTCGCCATGCCATGTTACCCGCCGCGGCATAACGTCATCAGGCAACGTGATCACACTCGATGGCTGCCCGTCTCCTGTGTAGCGGTAAATCTTATGGTTGACAGCACTACACACCATCAGTTGACCTCTGTCATTGTATGACGCACAAGGATTATAGTCAACCTGTTGAGTATGGTGGTGCTTCATGGCGCCGCCATCACTGATTGTAATCCAGACTAGCGCTTTGTTAGTGAAGTCACTGACAACCAGCCTGGCGGTGCCCCCATTCATCATCAGACACATCCCCTGAACAACAGTTTCTGCTCCACGTTCATGTTCATCTCACTGAGTGAACCATCAGGGTTATAACAGTACACAAATAAACCTGTGTGATGTACAACATAAACACTTTCCTTGTACACCACCATACCTAGCATACCATTTTCTTTATCCTGGTTGTGTAAACGGATCCTACCTACTTCCTCCTGCTTCTTCGCCAGCTCAGATTGTTTCATCTCAACCCGCCCTTGAATCATTTCCCCTGTTTTACTTTTTTTGATAGTTTCACAGCTCCACGTCAATACCAGTAAGTCAGTCACGTGATTTTTTAAGTCCCTCTCCACAAACTCTGTGGCTTTTACGTAATCATAAACGCGATTTTTGTTAACCAGCTTGACTTGACATGCCTTCAGGCTTTCTAAAGTTGAAAGTGTTATAATATTATTGTCAGCAGTAACATCAGAAGTCTTTTGCACACGGCTACGTATATTTTGAATATCTAACAACATTTTCTTCTCTTCTTTGTCCACATTTTCATGGATTGACCTAAATGTAGATTTTATATTCTCACACAAATT